>OX422141.1:54596445-54797612 GCA_949129095.1 Volucella bombylans
GAATTCTTCGAATGTTAAATTCCGGTCTCCTTAAACCCTTTTTAAGTGGTGCTTAACAGATTTAACTCTTGATTCCCATAGTCCACCGAAGTGTGGGAAAGCAAAGGGAATGAAGTTCCACTTCGTACCTTGGCTGCTTAGGGTGTCTACGATTTCTTTTCATTCATTTTTAACGTCTGTGGTATTGTAGTTTGAAAAAATGATGTGTAGTAAAGAGTGGTGCTGTTGATGACAGAATTAATGATTTTTATTACTTGGAAAATTTTGGGTAGTATGGCTGTAAGCTAGACAGTTGTGGCAGTTGTGGGAGACCTTTGTTTGCCGAACAGTCTGTTGCCTCGTCGTCACGTCCATGCCTAGAAATCGCTTACATTTTCTTAACGAGTGTTGCCCGTTGTTGCATACCTTGTACTGGAATTGATTGAGATTTGTTACAGTGTAGTATGCCTTAGCTGCTGGTTGTGATTTCGGACATGGCTTGGCGATAGGCCCAGATGCCCCTTTTTGTACTACAACTCCCTAGTGTCCGAAAGCGTATTTCTAGTAACCCAGTGATTTCCTTCAAAGTAGAAAGAACCTTGCTGTTGCCCAGTTTTTCTTCCGATAGTTGTTGCATTGAGGTCGTCAGCTTTTGTACCATCACATAAATGATGATGATGTCCCACGAATTCACTGGTATCTCAAGATTTTTGAGTGCGTAGATACTCTCTAAAGAAATGTCTATGAGGGATTTAAGACCTTCCCCTGTCTCCTTCGTTTGTGTCGCTTGATTGCAGCTGTGAGGTCATTAGAACACGCTTGTGGTCGTACCTTGCCTTCAAAAGTACCCATGCCTTCTTAGAATTCCCTGCGTCTAGTGCCAAATGTTGTAAAAGTCTCGCCGCTTCTCCTGAAGACTTGATTTTAGGTAGTGGAGCTTCTGGATGCCTCTGAGAGACGTGTTGCAATGAATGAGCGATACAAAAATATCATGAAACGAGCGCCACTTGGTGTAACACCCAGAGAACTCAGGAATATTGATTTTAGGGAGACGTATATCTTTGCTCTGAGGAATATTTGTAGCCAGCGTTGTTTCTGAATGAGAAGTTTGCGCGCCAGAATACCTATCTATCCCAATTAAGCAACTCACACGTGAACCCAAGGTAAGTTTCCCGACTTTGTTCTATAATTGAAATTAATACCAATTATTTCTTTTCTTACAGTTTTTCAACGCTCCTGCCTGCTTCGTAGTACCGTTGTGCTGCTGCTCGATTCTCTTCCAACAACAAAAGGCTTGTTGAGATATAATTTTTAGCACGACGGAATTCCGGCCGTTTCCTTAAAGTTGGCCAAGTCTCTCTTGACTTGCACCAAAACATCAGTAAGGATTTCAGCAGACATTTATTTATTTAATATTTTATATATTTTTTATGTGAGTTATGAACTGATACTGCTGCTGTGGATGCTGATATCGCTGCTTTGCTGATACCGCTGGTGTTGCTGCTGGTATTGCTGCTATTGTTGTTGCAGATACTTCGGTGCGGATGCTAATAATGACGATTGTGTTGTTGCAATTAATGGTGTTTGAGGTGCTTTCTCTGTTTTGCACTGGACACTCAATGTGTTTTACGTTTACGTTAATTTTAAGTTCTTTTTGATTTTTAAAATTTTAATCTTTGTATGGCACACACTTAGATGTAGAGATTCTTATGAAATGCACATATAATACATATATTAAGTAGAATTAACTAATTAACTAATTACCTATTTGGCTCGAAGGACCAAATGTTCGGCGCTGGTTATTTTCTTTAACCGTGTTGTAATTACTTAATGAATCGTACAGTAACAACTGTTGTGTTAAATAAATTTTACTGTCTTAAAAACTGTGTAACAAAACTGTGTAGAGAAAAATAACTTAAATAAAACAAAACACTTCAACGTTATAAAAAATTATGATTAATTTTGTGTAAAATGTCTTCCTTTTATGTTAATTTTTGACATATGCAATTTTATCTCATTAGAGATTTATCTGAGGTGTATTTGTTTGAATATTTAAGTGTACAAATTTTCTATATTTTTGACCTCTCTCTTACATTTGAAATATTTTATTTTAATTTAAATCTTTATCAGCAACAGTTAGATTGGCAGATGTGCTCGGAGGTACTAACAATTAAGGGTATTTACAGATAATCCACTTCTCTGAGTCATAAAATCAATTATTTGTTTATGCACAGTTACCAGCAACTTTTTTTCTAATCATTCTTATTTTATCAATAATCAAGACTTTTGCGTACTTAAATAATGAAATTGATGAGCTACTTTGATCGATAATGGTAATAATTGTGATAATGAAATATTTAATGACGTGTGCTCAGTGGTACCCTGACAGTGGACCAGTCAGAAATATTTGAAATGGAGCAACTTATATTATATTACGTGTCCAAGAAGTTCGCTATGATTCTCATTAATTTACAAGATTCTGCATTAGGTATTAAATTTTCTCTCTTCTTTGGGACGGGTCCAAGCTAATTGAATGTCTACATTCGCATCTGAATTTGGATTATTATTTAATTGCTGAAATGGGTCAGAGTCAGGCTTCCGATTTGGAAGCCAGTCCACTACCACTTGAGCTACGGCCACAAGTGTATTGAAACAAACCTCGCTTTTCTACGATCAATTCCAAACTTAACCTGGTTCTAGTCTAACTGAAAAAAAGACCTCCTCGCTATGATCCGAGAATTTGGTAAGCCGGCGATCTTTCTAACAATTACTGCAAATGAAATCGAACGACAGTAGTCAACGAAGATGCAGTAACATGTGCTGTATACTTCAATAAACTGTTTAATATATAGGGTTTTCCAATAAGGACTTAACAACTTTTTTTATAAAGTAAAACGCAAACCATTTGAGATATTTCAAAAACTTTATTATCGGCTTGAAGTACAATCAAAGCAGAAAATAGTCAAGCAGCGTTAACTCGCACGAACGAGGCGGCCAATCGACTGGCCCATTTCTTGAGATAACACACTACTTACTCTTCAATAAATCGATTGTAGCGTGTGCTGTGTGGCTTGTGACATCATCCTGTTGAAACCACATGTCGTCCAAGTCCATATCTTCCAATTCAGGCCAAAAATAATCGGTGATCATGACGCGATAACTCTGACCATTCACAGTAACGTGACGATCGTTATCGTCGACGAAAAAAGATGGCCCAATAACGCCGCCGGCATGCAAACTGCACCAAACAGTTATTTTTTGCAGATGAAGTGGTGATTCATGAAGCACATGTGGATTTTCACCCGACCAATAACGCATATTTTGCTTATTGACGAACCCATTGAGCCAAAAATGAGCTTCGTCACTGAAGATGATTTTGCGATGAAATTCATCACCTTGGCGCATCCTCTCCAGAACCCAATCGGAGAACGTACGTCGCTTCAAATGGTTCATCGGCTTAAATTCTTGAGTCAACTTGATCTTGTATGGGTGTAAACCAAGATCCTTACGCAAAATATGCCATAATGTGGTCTGAGCGATGTCTAATTCTTGAGAACGACGTGGAACTGACTGATTTGGATCGTTTGCTACGGACGCCTGAACGGCAGCGATATTTTCGACACTTCGACCAACCCGTTGTCTCACTGACACGGCAACATCACACAACGAATATGTAGACTCACATTTTTGCACTAAGGTTGTTATTGCCTGTCTACTAGGGCGAGAATTACGACCGAAAATTGGAGTTAACGCTCTTAAAGTTGCAGTCATCTTCGGAGTCGGTAGAAATTTTTTATAATTTGCAGATGTTGTTCCATGATTTGATGATTAGTGAAAGAGTGCGTTCACAAATTAAATTCAAAGTTGTTAAGTCCCCATTGGAAAACCCTTTATTACTCACTATTCTGTAATCAGAAAAAATTAGTCCATTTGGTCAATATTATTGACAATATTATTGTTTACTTTCAAAGAATTGAGTTCCATTGGTGAAGGCAATAATGACGCGATATTATTGATTGCGTCAGTAGAATTGTCGGGGAATATAAATCTACAAATTCGCAACAATACTTTCACTTGTTACAAAAAAATAGTTGCCAATAGACCCCAACAATGCAGATTTGAAGCCCCCTTTAAGCCTTGTCGAGCCTCCACTATATTGTTACCAGTGCATAAAGAGGAACCATATTTTGGTGATTATGTAAAGCAGTGCAGTACTAAACTGAATCTTGAAAACAATGATTAATGATAGAACAAACCACTATTGATTATAACACAAAATTTTGGTAGAATTGATGTCATGTTAATCGAAAATTTGCGACAAACGCCCCCTTGTCGAGCAACACCAATATACAAACAACAACAAAAAAAAACGATTATTGGACCCATCTATGGAGTGAGCTAAAATTTTATGAGCTGCAACAGGTGATGAGATAAGCGAATAAACTGTTTTCATCTATTTTAACAAAAATTGGTAAAAAGCACAAATTGAATGACTTCAAGAACACTAATTACAATTAATTGAGTCAAGATTATTATTATTTATTTCATTATTTCATTTTACAACTATTTATATACATACATATATCGTTAAATATGGAACAAAGATAATGTAAAGGCATCATTCATCAATAAATTCCTCAAATAAAGTTTGTGACATTTTATATTTTTTTATATATAAGTTATGAAAATAGTGTTAAATGCCACTTCAACGGGCTTTTCTACTAAACATAACAAATGTGGGTGGGGTGACTCAGAACATAGAAAAGAAGAAAAGAGAAAGAAAGATTACATTATTCAAGGATTATATTGTATTGTACAAATAATCCAATAGACGAAACAGAACAGGAAAATGAGATACATTTTTACAAGTGATACATTATGTTAATTTTTATAAAATAACTTACATCAGAATTTTAGAAAAGTAGAATTCTAAGCCGGGATAATTTAAATAAAAGAGCCAAATTTTTACATGCTTTTCAAAATCTCAAGAATAGGTTATTGATCTAATAAATAACGGGAGTTTGTTGAACAAACGGCACGATGAAACCAAATAAAAATTGCGGAATGCGGATGTACGGAATTTCGGTACAGAAACAACAAATGAATAGCCAGTTCAGTTTGAAATTGCCGTGGCCAGATTTCGAGAAAAAAAACTTTTAGTATTTTAAAGCAGTAAAGATGTCTAACTGGCAAAATTTTCAAATTACGAAACAATGGAAAACAGGAATGACGATAATGTTTATTTAAAATTTTTCTCAATACCCTTTTCTGTAAGATTAATAAAGTCTGTATTTTGTTCGCAAAAGTTCCTCCCCAACATGCAATGCCATATTGAAGTCTTGAATGGAATATTCCGTTGTAAATTATTTTAAGAAACTCATTTGAGCAAATCTTTCTTAGATAAAAAAGCTTCGAAGAGACTACGAAAATAGTTACTTAATTACTCAGTATGACTAGAAAATGACATCTTTGAGTCAATAATAGGCCTCAAATCCGCTGATGATGACAACTTTTTTGTGATCGAGGATCCACAGGAGAAGGTTGAGGCCATAGGGGCGACTTTCCAGGAAGTATACAAGGCCAGTGATATCATTGGCCCTAATTATGACCTGGACAATCGCGTCTTGGTGCACGACTTCTGCATACGAAATGAAATAGGGAACTGGCGATCCGAGGGCTCTGGTTTCACTCAGTTTAGCGACGAAAATATGGCAAATAATGTCATTGCCAGAGAGGGTGGCCTACCTCCGTTCATTTCGAAGGAAGAACTCCATGAGATCTTCGACACAATCAGGGCTAAGAAATCAGTGGGGACCGATGGTATTCCGAACATCGTGCTTCGACATCTTCCTCTAGAAGCGGTGGACATTTACACCACCCTGTTTAATAATGCAATGAATAATGCACATTATCCAGCGCATTGGAAAACGGCGGTGGTTCAACCTATCCCCAAAAAGGGGAAGGATATATCCAATCCGGCGAATCTCCGGTCGATAAGTCTCCTTCCGAATATCAGTAAGGTTTTTGAAAAGGTAATCAATAGAGCTCTGTCTAGGTGGGCAGAGGACAAACATATAGTTCCGGATAATCAATTCGGTTTTAAGGCGGGACATGATATCTCACATGCCGCGTCTAAACTGGTTTCTGATATCCAATGGAACAAAGGCAAGAAACAGTGCACTGGTGCCTGCCTTGTTGACTTGGAGAAGGCCTTCGACACCGTATGGTTAGAGGGTCTTTTCTATAAGCTGACTAGGCTGGGGATCAGTAAACCACTCTTGTACATTCTCTATAATATGCTAACCAACAGACAGTTCATCGTGAAAAATGGCGATGTGACTTCTGTTGGAATATTTCAAATTAAAAATGGTCTTCAGCAAGGCGCGGTCAATTCGCCGATCCTATTTAACATTTATACAAGCGACTTGATAGGTTTGATGCGTGCCGCGAATCAAACAAGCGATATTAAACGATTTCATATACAATTCACTTTATTTAATAAATAATATGTAACTTTACAAATTTCAAATATTAAAATAAACCGATTACATTTGCGTTGCCTATCTGACGAAACATCAACGACTCGACTCCCCAGAAAGACTCGACTAGTAGGAAAATGGGCATGTGCAGCGAGATGATCTACGATATGCGCGATATGACAAATATTGACAGTGCGTCTGTAAACGATATTATTGTTTGGAGACTCATAGAGTGACCATACCAAAGATGGGCATGTGCAGCGAGATGATTTACGATATGCGCGATATGACAAATATTGACAGTGCGTCTGCAAACGATATTATTGTTTGGAGACTCATAGAGTGACCACTACATACTCCCCTTCCAGCTGTAAGCGTACCGAGATTTAAATGAAAGAAAAAAAACGATTGGATACTTGACGAATTAATACAAAGAAAATTACGCAAATGTTACTTTTTTTTCTCTAGACAATGCATTAGATTCTTTTGCGATGACATGCGCAGGTTTCAATCGATCGATTGAGACCGATATATTTTTGTTATTTATGTTAATTATGAACTGCTTGCGAAGCTTACGTACTACTTTAAAAGGGCCTTCATATGGGGCTGTCAGACCAGGTCGAACTCTATCAACCCTTAAGAACACATAATTAGAGCTAGCGAGAGATTTGGGTACGTTCACATTAGGCTGCAAAGATTTTCTGGTGTCTGTGGGAATTGCTGTTTGCATTGTAGACCTTATTTGGTTTACCAACTTAGCAGGATCCATATTTTCATCATTATTGGAGATGAAATATTCTCCGGGAATTTTAAGGGTTTGGCCGTATACCAGCTCTGCCGCTGAGCAACCGAGATCCTCTTTAACAGCTGTTCGTATCCCAAGTAAAACGAGTGGAAGTTCAACACTCCAATCTCGAGTATTTCCACGCGCTATAATGGAAGCTTTAAGCTGTCGATGCAGTCTTTCTACCATTCCATTGGCTTGGGGATGGTATGCCGAGGTACGGATACGATGTGAACCTAATATGTTTGTGATCGCTGTGAACAATTTGGATTCAAATTGTGTTCCTTGATCTGTTGTTATTTGTGCTGGAACGCCGAACCGACACACGTATTCTTGGACAAAGGTCTTGGCGATGGTGGAAGCACACATATCAGGAATGGCATAAGCCTCCGGCCACCGTGTGAAACGATCAACTATGGTGAGTACATATGAGTATCCATTAGATGGGGGGAGTGGACCCACAATATCCATATGAATATGCTCAAAACGTCCTGTTGGTATTCTGAATGTATCGAATTTAGATTTTGTGTGCCTATGTATTTTTGATCGTTGGCACGGTACACACGTCTTTGACCACAGGTTACAATCTTTATTAATAGAGGGCCAGAAATACTTCGACGTTACTCTTTTTCGTGTGGCCCGAATTCCTTCATGTAAAAGATTATGTAAAGAGTCGAAAATGATCCTGCGGAGATTCTGAGGCACAAAAGGACGATTGGTTCCAGTGCTTGTTTCGCACCAAATTTGTTCGTTTGTGATAGGAATTTTTACGATGTTTAATTTAATTTTAGAAGTCGGCCTGGTGTTACCAGAAATCAATGATTTTAGCTCTTCATCACCTTCCTGCAACTTTGAAATTTGCTTCAGATCGAAGGATACCGAATTAATTTCTGCAGAGGCATCATTTCCACTGCGTGAAAGAAAGTCCGCTACCACGTTTTCCTTGCCACGGATGTGGCGAATATCACTGGTAAACTGCGATATGTAATCCATATGTCGAGTTTGACGAGGACTGCGCTCAGATTTGGAGTTCAAGGCGTTTGTTAAAGGCTTGTGATCTGTGAAGATTACAAACTCTCTGCCTTCAACGAAGCACCGAAAATGTTTGATTGCTAAATAAACACCTAGCAATTCGCGGTCGAACGCGGAATACTTTTGCTCTGTAGGGGAAAGTTTCTTTGAAAAGAAGGCGAGGGGCTGCCCCTCCTTGCTTTTGTTCCGTTGCTGTAAAACAGCTCCTACAGCCGCATTCGACGCATCCGTTGTGATACTAAGAAAAGCGTTTTCTGTTGGATGTGCCAACAACGCCACTTGGGATAGGGCCTGTTTTGTTTCCCTGAAAGCCATGTCACACTCCGTGGGCCAGTTAAAATGACTTTTATTCTTTTTAGTTTTCTGCAGTTTGGCTAAATGAGTGTGAATGGGAGACAACAACTCGGCAAGCTTCGGAAGAAATCGGTTATAATAATTAACCATTCCGACGAATTGTTGTATTTGTCGAATCGAAGTTGGAGAGGGCAAATTAATAATTGCCTCAACTCGATCTTGAGATGGAACGATTCCATTCTCGGAAATGGTGTGACTCAGGAAATTCAGTTTTGATGCACCAAAAACACATTTTGCAGGATTAAGACTAAGGCCATGGTCAGCAAGTCGCTGAAAAAGAATCCTGAGATGGCATTTGTGCTCTTCTTCGTCCTTGCTTGCTATGAGGAGATCATCTATATATGCAAAGACAAACTCTAGATCTTGCACTATTGAGTTAATGAATCTCTGAAACGTCTGACTGGCGTTTCGGAGTCCGAAGGGCATTCTTGTAAATTCGAATAGACCGAACGGTGTAGTGATGGCGGTTTTATGTACGTCCTCAGGGGCAACCGGTATCTGATGGTATGCCCGTACTAGGTCGATACAAGAAAAAAACTTGCAACCGTAGAGATTTAAAGAGAAGTTGTGTATGTGGTTTATAGGGTGTCGGTCAGGTTCAGTGACGTTATTTAGACCTCTATAATCCCCACCTGCTCTTAAACTCTCGCTGCCTTTCTTAGCTACCATATGGAGGGGTGAAGAAACGGGTGATGATGATGGTCTGCAAATGCCTAAACTAATCATGTTCTGAAATTCTAATAGCGCCGCTTTATGTTGTATTACATTAAGGCGGCGTGGTTTGGCGAAAGGTAATCGACCTTTTGTAATAATATGATGTTGAACTGAATGTTGTACCGGTTTGTTAAAATCAGGAGGGGCAGTAAGTGAAGGAAACTGTTTTAAAATGTCTCCATAAACGTTGTTGAATGCAGGATGTTTCGGTGATGGTGTATCCACTAAAGCTTGAACCGCACTTATGTGCAATTTGGTTACTGAATCGATAAGGCGTCGATTCTTTACATCGACTAAAAGTCCAAACTTGTTAAGGAAGTCAGCTCCTATTAATGGATGGTTTACTGCCGCTACTATGAATTGATGAACGAACTGTCTTCGAAGTCCAAGATTAATCTTCATTAGCTTTGTGCCAAACGTGCTGATGGATGTACCATTTGCTGCACAAAGATAGAAAGATGGGTTTGTTTGTTTGGTGTGAAAAAGCTTACTTGGAAGAACTGATAAATCCGCACCAGTATCAATAAGAAAGGTGAGATTGTTATCGGGATCGCGAATAAAAAGACGGCTAGGTAACGAATTAGCCGAGCTGTGCGCCGTCAGAACAGCTGGGTTAATTAGTTTTTTTTATTTTTGTCTTCGTTGCTTGACGATGCACCTTTATTATAATTGCACGGACTAGAACAATTCCGGGCATTGGGTCCAAACTTTGAGTGAAACCAGCAGATATCCGATCTACTACGTGACCCATGCCTCCTCCTTGAGTTGCTTCTATGTGCATTTTGTCCCTGTGAACGTAGACTTTGTCTACTGAACCTACTTGTTAGCTGTTGTACCATAGATTTCAGTTCATTTATTTCAGCACGCAATTGATTTGGGTCTTCAGAAGTGTAAGAAGGGGTACGCCGAATGCTAGAATGAACTTCAGAAATACCTGCTACCGAACTTGAAGCTTCCCAGATCTTATCTGCCAAAGAAGTTACTTCAGCTTCCGATTTGCCTTCTTGTGAAATGAGGGCAATGTTTATCACCTGAGGGAGTCGTCGAAGCCACAATTTTCGAATTAAATCGTCGCTAATTATCCCTGATACACCTGCCAATTGCTTTAAGACTCTTAGAAATTCTGAGGGTTTTCTATCACCTAGCTGTTCGCTGGATAACAGTTTTTCAATACGTCGCTCTTCGCTAAGCGAGTGCCGTTGGATGAGAGTTTCTTTGAACCTCTCATAAACGTCAACCTTTGGCGGAGATTGAATAAAATCTAGAACGGTTTCGAGTACGTCTTGTGGCAACGCTCCATCACGTCGGGGTCACCAATTGATGCGTGCCGCGAATCAAACAAGCGATATTAAACGATTTCATATACAATTCACTTTATTTAATAAATAATATGTAACTTTACAAATTTCAAATATTAAAATAAACCGATTACATTTGCGTTGCCTATCTGACGAAACATCAACGACTCGACTCCCCAGAAAGACTCGACTAGTAGGAAAATGGGCATGTGCAGCGAGATGATCTACGATATGCGCGATATGACAAATATTGACAGTGCGTCTGCAAACTATATTATTGTTTGGAGACTCATAGAGTGACCATACCAAAGATGGGCATGTGCAGCGAGATGATTTACGATATGCGCGATATGACAAATATTGACAGTGCGTCTGCAAACGATATTATTGTTTGGAGACTCATAGAGTGACCACTACAGGTTCACTTCCCCATACTATTGCGTACGCAGACGATGTGGTAGCGTACAGAACAGGTCCAAAAATCGAGGTCATTAATACTCTCTTGCAGCGTGACTTCGATAAGATAAGACGATTTTGCGATGACTGGAAGTTGAAAATCAACTTTCAGAAGTCGGAAACCATTCTCTTTAGGACGCCGTTGTCTAGAGCCTCTAGGGATACCAGAAAAAATTGGAGAAAGTTCTCGATTATTGGACAACACGGACAGCCTCTTGCCTGTCGAAATGTAGTCAGATACCTTGGAATCTGGCTAGATCAGTTTCTGTATTTTGGCAAAAATGTAGATGCTGCTCTGGCCAGAGCTAAAGGTGCTTTTGCCCTTACAAAGAGACTGTTTTATAGCAGCCAACTCGATGCGAGGGTAAAGGTAATCTGCTACATGGCCCTTATCAGGCCCATGCTGGTATTTGGTTGTCCCGTGTGGTTCAATGTACGAGCAAGCTTAATGGAAAAGATTCGGGTGTTTGAGAGGGCTTGCCTTATGGCTTGTCTTCGCTTGTACAGAACACCAGAGTCGGAGTACAAGAAATTTTATCCTAATGAGGTCCTTTACAACAGGGCGAACCTAGTACGAGTGGACAACTTCGTAATTAAGCTGACTCGAAGGCACATTGCAAGAGCAATGACCTCGACGAATAACCTGATATCTGGGGCTTACTACCCCAATTACCTTTACCACGAGAGTGTGCGCTTTGACGGCTTCGTTCCACCGGAAGCATTCCTCTACCTTGATCAGATAGGGTTGATCCAGGATAGATCAGCGGTGCCGTTAATCTTCCATGTCGCTCGGACAGCTGGGGACAGGCGACTCAACTACGACAGAGACGTCGCACACGGCAGTGTGGATCGCCTCAGGTTCAGTAGGGCGGTGGGGAATCGCGATAAGAGGGATTTCGTTCGGCAGCACCAGCATTTCTGGTGGTTGAATGATGGAGAAGATGTTTCGTCGTCGTTTCCGTCAATTACGGACCAGCCTCACTAATGAGGCAGGGCTGACCAATGTATTTGCTTTGTAAATAGCGATGGCCAGCTTACATAGGTTTAGGTTAGCATTTAAGAAACATATACATGTATCAGTGTATACAAAGGTGTATACTGATATATGTATATGATCGTGTATAAAGTCTATGTGTGTTTATGTGTGTATTGTGCATTTAGGTTAGGTAGGCTAAGGTTTATTTTAAGTTAGATACTAAGCTTTTATAAAAAATAATAAAATGTCCATATGCTAAGTTTTTTGTTATACATTTTTTCTTAGCCCTAAGTACACAAAATAAACATTTATAAATAAAATGTAAATGAAGTCGAAAGACATAGATATAAGAATTTAGATTAGCTTAGAGTGCCTGTGTGGGGCCAGTAAGTTAGTATAAGATTGTTAAGTAATTGTAAGCTAGCATTTAAGCATTTTTTGTTAGTATGTAAGAGTTAGTGATTAAGTAAATAAAATGCATTCAAAACTGAAACTGAAACTGAATAGGCCTCAAATACGTAAATTCTTTTTCTTCCTCAATCAAAAAACAATTGTCACTGCTGAAAGTATGTGATGATGAGTGTTGCAACGCAACATGAACCACCTGAAAAATCCAACGACGTCATACCCACAATGAATTCGCCGTCGGCAACAATCAATGTCAACCACAAAACCCGCGACAACATAAATGCATCATGCCCAGCTGAACTACACACAAGATCCATGTGCGGGAGCTAACGCGGCGAGCTACAATTTCTGTGATATCAATCTGTGTGCGTGCACTCACTTGGTGGTTGGGATCAATGATCTGCAACAATTGGTCAACGGCAAACCGTATGATGAACTATCGAAAGATGTGGGCGAACGGCGAAACCAGCTGATGCGGAGGTTTCCTTCGACGAGTAAGAAGCAGTAGAGGGCATTCCCAATATAAAACCGAGAGCGTAAAGTACAAAAATATAATAAAGAAATTTGAAGAAACATAAATACCTAGTTTGTCTTTTTTTTGGTCAGTTTGTTTCTTTTTTTTAATTTTGCAAGTGTCCTAGCGACACATAGTGGTCCTTCAAAACCGGATATAAGTATTCCATACGAGAGCAGTGCAAACGGTCTAAGAAAAATAAAAGATTCTTTTATATACGTACTATCAAATACGAGTAGTTCGGGTTTAAATTCAATATTTAAATAAAATATTCCGTGTGCGACTTGTAATTGACATTTGGTGCGTTCGAGTTACTCATTCATCATCATTCCTTAGAAGGATCTGGATTTGAGGAGCTGGTGCAGCGAGGGAGCAACGCTTAAGAACAGGTGTGTGGCAATTTATTTCAATTTTATCATTATCATAATTATAATCAATATAATAAATATAAATCGTGTGTGGTGTGTTCGACGGGTTGAAGTAACTCTTTCGCTTCAGTATGAGCAAAAGCAAAATTATAAATTTAATAGATGCGATTCAAACTATTTCGCAAGACTTAGATGCGGATTACAAAGCATATGTAGGTTTAGGAGTATCAAAGAAATCTGTTCACATGAATGAGGCACGTTTAACCAATTTGGAGGCTTCCTTTGATGAGGCTAGAGCGCTTCATCAAAAAATTGTTGAGGCTCCTACTGCGGAGGCAAAGGTGAAATATATGGAAGCGTTAACGTTCCATAAGTTAAAGGAGCTATTCTTCCAGTATTCATGCGAGTTGAAAGAACAATTAGCAAATGTCGAAAATCAAAGTCTTTTCAATAACTCCGTAATAGGATCAAAGACACCGCTGGTAGAATTGAAGCTTCCTCCTATGAAAATTCCGACTTTTGATGGTTCGCTACAAATGTGGCCAGAATTCAAGGGATTGTTCGAAGGTTTAGTGAACAAGAATCCATCAATATCTGATGCACACAAGCTGCAATATTTGAAAGGCAATTTAACCGGTGAAGCAGCGCGTCTGCTACGAAATACCGATACCAATTTTGAAGCTGCATGGGCGTTATTGGTTAAACGGTATCAAAATATTCGATTGTTAAAGGACAATCAATTCAAGTTGCTGTTTGACCAGCCAAAGCTCACTCAAGAATCATCCGAGGATCTTAAATTATTATTAGATACGACGAACGAAGCACGGCAATCACTCAAGAATCTTGGAGTGTCCGTGGAAACCTGGGAAGACGTTCTCATTTTTCACACTGTTCAAAAACTCCCATTTACCACTCGAGGGCATTGGGAATCCCACATATCTACTCATGTGGATTATCCAACATACACCGTCTTAGAAGATTTCATTTTAATGAGATCAAGAGCCTTGGATGTAATTGGACACGCCCCATCAGGTGTCAATCAAGCAAAACCAAAAAGGGGTACATCAGGCACAATTCGAGTACACAATGCCACGATTCCAAAATGTTCAATGTGCCAAGGCTCACATTCCATTAGGAATTGCTTCAAATTTAAGGCATTAAACACGAGAAAAAGACAGGACATTGTAAAGAAAAGGAAATTGTGCTTCAACTGCCTGTCAAGCGCGCATCTTACACAGAATTGTACAAGCACCTTTACATGTTCCATATGCCACCAAAAGCACCATTCCTTACTTCATGTTAATGAGCCAATTAACGCAATTCATTCTAGTGAACCAGCTCAAACAGGAGCTGTTCAAAAACCTACTCTTACAGCTTCCTCTTCCATTCAACCTCCTCAATCAGGTATATTAGAGAACCCAACATCCTCCAATGCAACTGCTTCATCCTATAACGCGTGTATAGCCGAAAACAACCAAGGACATGTTCTTCTGGCTACAGCCCTTATCAAGGCTTTGACAACAGGGGGCAAACCGTTACTGATGCGAGCGCTATTGGATCCTGGATCAGAGGCTTCCTTTATAACTGAATCTGCGACTCAATTATTAAATCTAAAAAGGGAAAAGAGCTGCGTCAACGTCATTGGAGTAGGAGAAACCAATACAAATACCTCGAAGCACAAGGTTTCTCTTACAATAGTCTCGAATGTGAACGATAACTTCACCTTACAACTGAATGCTTGGGTCCTACCCAAACTCACAGCTACTCTTCCAACGCACAATATTCCATGCGCTAATTGGAGTCACCTCCAAAATATCAAATTAGCGGACCCATTGTTCAATGAACCAAGTAAAATTGATATTTTACTAGGCAGCGATGTGTATCCATACATCATCCTTGATGGAATAGTTAAGGGACCACCAGGGACTCCTATGGCTCAAAGAACAGAATTGGGATGGGTACTCTCCGGAGGCGTCTCCCCAATAGCCACGCAAGAATAACATCTCTCCACATAACGATGGAAAATAACAGGCTAGACAACTTACTGCTGAGATTTTGGGAATTGGAGGAAGCGCCAAGGAAAAAACTACTGACACCGGAAGAAGAGAAATGTGAAATACATTTTTGCAGAACGCATCAGCGTAACACGGACGGCAAATATGTTGTTCAACTTCCATTTAAGGAAGGAACTCGCCCCTTGCTAGGTTTGTCTCAAAGATCAGCGCTAGTTAGGTTCATGCAGCTGGAACGAAAATTCCAAACAAATGTGGCGTTTTATGAGGAGTACAAAAGAGTTTTCAACGAGTATATGAAACTTAGGCATATGGAGCAGATAGACCCCACTTCACTCACCAATCCTCATTATTTCGTTCCCCATCACGCAGTGATGAAGGAATCTAGTTCAACCACAAAGCTGCGAATCGTTTTTGACGCCTCTTGCAAAACATCGGACGGAACATCACTTAATGATCATCTTTTCGTTGGTCGAAGATTGCAGGATGATATCTTTGATCATATTGCTCGATTTAGGAAGCACAAAATCGCATTTGTAGCTGACATCACTAAAATGTATAGGCAAATTTGGGTTCCACAGGCAGATTCGCTGTACCAACTTATCTTGTGGCGAGACGGCGAAGGAGAAGAGGTTAAGATATACCGTCTTAACACGGTCACATTCGGCACCGCCTGCGCCCCTTATCTAGCAGTTCGTACGTTACAACAACTTGCGGCCGATGAAAGGGATGATTTTCCAATTGCGTCGAAAATTGTCAGGAGCAACTTTTACGTGGACGATGTGATTCATGGGGCAGATTCAGAAGCCGAAGCCATAGAGATGCAATTGCAGCTTCGAACAATGTTAAAGCGAGGAGGCTTCCCACTACGAAAATGGGTAAGTAACTGTGAGAGGTTGTTGGCATGTGTTCCAGAGGAGGATAGAGAAGTACAGCTACCATTATCATTCGACGAAGGAAACGCGATCAAAGCACTAGGCATCCAGTGGCATCCTGCAAAGGATAGGTTCACCTTCAAGATTTCTCTGCAGGACGAAAGGAAAACCACAAAGCGAACAGTTCTATCAGATATTGCGCGGCTATACGATCCAATGGGATGGATTTCGCGTTGCGTCATAGTGGGTAAGATGTTAATGCAAGAGATCTGGAAAGGAAAACAAACGTGGGATGCTGAACTCCGACCAATAATCGTGTCTGCGTGGCACAGCTTGAAGACAGAGCTTAACGCACTCAACGCCATCGAGATTCCTCGCTGGATAAATTTCACCAAGGATTCACAACACGAAATCCACGGGTTCTGCGATGCGTCGGAAAAGGCGTATGCTGCTGTCGTATACCTTCGAGTTATCACAGGAAACACAACAGTTTCACATTTGATCGTTTCAAAAACTAGAGTTGCACCGCTCCAAAAGAAGTCACTGGCGCGATTGGAACTATGTGGAGCCCAAATACTGGCGCACTTATTGGTGCACACCATGAATACAATGGAGCTACAATCTGCAAAGATGTTTGCTTGGTGTGACTCACAAATCACACTTGCGTGGATAAAAGCCCCACCATACATCCGAACAACGTTCGTTGCCAATCGAGTGGCAGAAATTCAAGAGCTTACAGATCCTAAATGCTGGAATTACGTACCTTCTAAGGACAATCCGGCAGATCTCGCATCTAGAGGACTTTATCCAAAGGATCTAGTTAAAAATAATCAGTGGTGGTACGGACCTGAATTTGTGCAGTCATTTGATGAGAAACTACATCAGCCATACGAAATCACACCAACGGACCTTGAAACAAAGGTATACAAAATGTTAAAAGGCAAAAACACTTTTGTCGCAGTTGGGTACCCCATAAAAAATATTTTTCAGCTCTGCGCTCACATTACCGCTTTCGAAGCAAATAACCTCATGACTCGTTTTTCTTCTCTACATCGTTTACTTCGGGCTACGGCGTATTGGCTTCGGTTTTTTACCAACTTGCGATTTAAGGCAAAAGGGATGTCGACCAGGATATCTGGATTACTTTCGGTCACCGAAATTTCCTCGGCTCAACGTCGATTGATCACCATCGTACAGCAAGAATTCTTCGCCGAGGAGATCTCAAAGGTAAACAAGGGTGAGACAGTCGGCAAGAGAAGCAAATTGGCAAGGCTCTCGCCAATCGTAGACGAATATGGGATACTGCGAGTTGGGGGTCGATTAGAAAATGCTGATTTACCCTATACACAAAGGCATCCGATAATATTACCTTCAAAAACCACTCTAACATCACTCATCGTTCAAGATGCTCACCTCAAAACTCTGCATGGTGGTCAGAACTTAATGATGGCTACACTCCGGTCTGAATATTGGATCTTGCATCTCAAATCTAGCGTCAAAAGGTGTATCCATAATTGTCTAAAATGCTACAGGTACACGGCAACCGAAATGCAACAACAAATGGGTAATTTGCCAGCGTTACGAGTCAACCAGGCTCGACCGTTTCAGACGTCCGGAGTGGACTATGCAGGTCCTGTTCAACTAAAGGCATGGAAGGGTCGGTGCAGCAAAATTACGAAGGCGTACATAGCAATTTTCATTTGCTTCTGTTCGAAGGCAATACACCTCGAGCTGGTAAGCGATTACACAACATCAGCCTTTCTTGCAGCGTTCAAACGTTTCATCGCGCGTCGTGGCATCTGCACAAATCTCTACAGCGATTGCGGCACCAATTTCAAAGGAGCAGCAAAAATCCTAGCCTCAGAAAAATCACACATGTCAGAGCAATGGACAAAGGATATTGCCCAGCAGATGCAATCCAACGGCACAACATGGCATTTCAACCCTCCTGCGGCTCCCCATTTCGGCGGACTGTGGGAAGCAGGCGTAAAATCAATGAAATACCACTTAAAGCGAATAGTTGGTCATTACACTCTCACTTTTGAGGAATACGCAACTGTGTTAGCACAAGTGGAGGCGTGTCTCAACTCCCGTCCACTTTGTCCATTAACTGAAGATCCAGATGACCTGTCCATTTTAACACCAGGACATTTCTTAATTGGGACATCACTTAACACCGCACCAGAAAGGGATTTAACCGAAGTCAAATCAAATAACCTAAGCAGATGGCAGCTCATGCAAAAAATTCAGCAAGACTTCTGGAGAAAATGGAGATCGGAATATTTGGTTCGGTTACAGCAACGTCCAAAATGGCTTACACCAAGCCCGGTACTTAAGGCAGGACAGTTAGTGCTCTTGACGGATGAGCAAACACCTCCACTCTTTGGCGACTTGGTAGAATCATAGATACGCATCCGGGAGCAGATGGAAAAATTCGAGTCGTCACTATCAAGACTGCAACTACATCTTTAAAGCGTCCAATAACTAAACTTTGTCTTCTACCCATGCAAAACGTATAAAGGGACACACACATACACCCACACTAATTTAATTGATGTTTCGTAATATTTTTTATTTAATTTTTCTCGAATGAAAACAATAAGAATTAACTATAATGAATTTAATAAATATAATCTAATCCACATAACCTATTATTGCCACACACCACTCAAACCACCTACTTTTTTTTTCTCTGCATGTACAAATTCACACGTCGAGGAGCTCAAGCCCAGCAACTATCATCTAGCAACATACGTCATTAATCGAAGCAGAACATCAACGTCACACAACTGATGATAATAAGACCAGATAATCATCTAACACGGCTTTGATAACTTTCTGTGGCCGGGCAGGATGTTGCAACGCAACATGAACCACCTGAAAAATCCAACGACGTCATACCCACAATGCATTCGCCGTCGGCAACAATCAATGTCAACCACAAAACCCGCGACAACATAAATGCATCATGCCCAGCTGAACTACACACAAGATCCATGTGCGGGAGCTAACGCGGCGAAAACCACATTATCAGTTGGCTCCACCCACTGAGCTACAATTTCTGTGATATCAATCTGTGTGCGTGCACTCACTTGGTGGTTGGGGTCAATGATCTGCAACAATTGGTCAACGGCAAACCGTATGATGAACTATCGAAAGATGTGGGCGAACGGCGAAACCAGCTGATGCGGAGGTTTCCTTCGACGAGTAAGAAGCAGTAGAGGGCATTCCCAATATAAAACCGAGAGCGTAAAGTACAAAAATATAATAAAGAAATTTGAAGAAACATAAATACCTAGTTTGTCTTTTTTTTGGTCAGTTTGTTTCTTTTTTTTAATTTTGCGAGTGTCCTAGCGACACAATGAGATTGTAGCAAATTACTTTGTACTTTAGACAGTCTGGATCGTAATAGTTTGTTAAGCTAAAGAACATTATTTTAGTTTTGGAACTAATGATTAGGCTATGTTTAGCAAACCACAATCGTATTAGTATATATAAATAAGAAATCATATAGGTCCCAAAACTGAATCTTGCAGAACACCTAAATTAAAAAATCATTCTTCACTGATCGCTTCCCCAATCTTCATTCTTTGAGAGATACAAACGAAGCCATTCAAGCATGAACCTTCAAAAACCAGTCTTTTGTAATTTCTGTAATAAAACCATGTCAAATGCTTTTGATATATCTATGAACAGCCCAGCAGTAAACATTTTAGAATCCAAGTTGGAAAAAACGTTTGAACAAAAGTTTGGAAGGGCATCTTCAGTAGATCTGCCCTGTTGAAAACCAAATTGTTTTGGACTAAAAAAACTAATTTTATTTAAAAAATACATTATTCTTTTTTTCATAACTTTCTCAAAGATCTAACTGAAGGACGAAATGAAGGTCTATAATTCTGCATGTCATATACAGAACCTTTTTTATGTTATGGTAAAACATCCGCGCATTTGAGAGCTTCCGGAAAAACTCATGTATAAACACTAAGTTTGAATACATGTGATAATACATCAACAACAAAATAAGCAATAAGTTTTAAGGTTTCATTCGCAATACTGTCGAACCCACAAACGTTTGAATTTTTTAGGAGGCCAATTTCTTTTAACAATTCTAAAGGTGTGATATGTTAGAATGCAAAACTGATTTCTTGAAATTGACCACTAATATCATACACATTATTGCAAAAATTGCAATTACTTTTTTAAAGAATTAGTGGGTAAAAAGCTTAAAAATGATGTAAAGTAAGTATTAAACTTATTAGCAACATCTATACCACCAGAAACTTTACAATTATCCACAGTAATAGAAGAAGGTTTGGAAGTAAAAGAAGGTTTATTTAATATGTTATTAACTATTTGTCATTCTGATTTTAAATCTCCTTTTGCTGTAATAAACTTTCTACGGTAGCACATATCACGACAAATAGGAATTACCTTCTTTAGCTGACTACAGATCATATTATAATCGTTTTCTAAGCTAGTATTAGATGGATTATTAACGCATTTAATACGTAACCTCTTTTTTCTTTGGAGTTTTTTTTGACAAGATGTTCAAAAATCCATGACTTCAGTCTTTTTCTAATTTTTTTTTTATTGTACAGTGTAGGTGAAAGTGAGACACTTTTATTTAAAAACCCAATAAAAATATCGTAAGCCAAAAAAGCAATATATTCGCAAAAAAAACATTATTCCATGATTCAATGAAAAGATAATTTTTTAGCTTTGATATATCTACTTTGGATCGCATACTCGTAAACTTTCGGACGACTATCTATGCATTCAAATATGTTTACTATAATGCCTGTCATAGAGTGATCAGTTATTTTCAAATTATATGTATATACACCTCTCACAAGAAATGAGTGATACCTTTGAAAAACGGCCATAAATATGATCCAAATATCTACCAGAGACTGGCATAGTAGGTTCGTTGATGAAACTTATTAATCCATGTGCGGCTGGAAAGGTCAAGTAATTAGACACAAGTTCACTACTTTCTAATAAATTTAGATTTAAATCACCCATAATTAATAAGTCATTTGATTTGATTTTATCTAGCAAACTTGAGAATTCTAAAACAAATGACTCGAAGCTAAGTTTGTGTAATCTGTACACACACAGTACTAAAATATTTTTCTCGTTTATTTTTAAAGAAACCATCAAAATACCAGCAGTTTTAAATTTCAAATATTTAACTTCATTTAGTACATGATCCACTTTGATAACGCACCCAACACCACCTGCAGGGTAATCATCATTTGGTTTCGCAAAAAAAAAAGAATAACCTCCCATCATTTATTTCAAATCCATAAATCCAAATTTCGGACACAACTACGATATCAGTAAGACAGAGAAAAGCATCTAGTGAAGTAAAATTTTCTCTGCTAACATTCTGATGTATGACAAACAGCTTATTTAAACAATATGTACTATTAACGAAAACATTATTACAATTTGAAGTGAGAATGGAATGGTGATCACATAAATCATTTACGTTAATTCAAAATTCATGATTCTAAATATATAAAAAGCAAACTTTAATCAAATTCTAAGGAGATCATCAAATGATTTAATAGAAACGACCCTTGCACCCTCCTCCTTTCTAAGTAATATTTGATTGTTGTTGTACCACACAAATTTGAATTTATTTTTCCTGAGTACATCTTTTGCTTGTTGAAGAGAGCCTGGGTGTATGGTGTAAGAGCATCATTGATGAAAACACCAGTTCTCTTTTTGTCACTGCCACTGCCGTTAAAGTAATTTGTAGCAAAAAAGCTCAGCTTTTTTGCTGTTTCCTCTTTTCCCTCATAATCCTCAGTTTTGTTGACAGGTCATTGATATTAACGCATAAGATGAACTTGATAGAAGAGTTATTTTTTATTTCTTTGTTGCGCACGTTATTCACAAAGAAGTAATCTATGCTCACATCTAGAATATCGATGTATAGACAATCTTGTATGATTAGCTTAACTTTGCTTCTTGCATTTTCATTGTTGACAGTTGGCACATCAACAATTTCAATACAATTGTTTAAGGCGGCTGTTTTTGCCAGTTCAGTCGACTGTCCAGAGTATTCACCTTCATCTTCAGCTCATCATTTTCAGTTCGAAATTCAGCGAGTTCTGATAGGAAAAGATTGTTGGTTTCCTCCAATTTCTCGAGCTTGATAGAAATCATTTGAAGAGTGAAGTTAGGCTCGTGTCCATACTGGGTTTGGTGTTCTTGTTGCAAAGTAGGTGATATTTTGAGTGCATCACTTCGGTTGTTGTTGCTTTTTGAAGTAGATGGAGCGTTGTCATTGTTGTTGTTGATGACAGCCTTAGGTTGACGCATAGACTTGCATCTGATCACAACACATTTAACACATCGAAAACGTCGTCCAATCGAATTCATGCAATTTAAATCTTCTGCACTAATTTTTACACAGGATGAAATATGCTTGAACATTCACTGCAAGTAATTTTTTCAGTTTCAGATACTCGTTGTCCACGTGGGATTCGGTTAATCAATACCAAGTTGTCTGTCAACACATATAATAATAAAATACTGAATGAAGCAAAAGAAAAAACAGTCTCCATACCCAAAGATGTGCATATCGGATCAGCAAGAATCTTCCGTAAATCAAAAACTACACAAGATGTCAATTATTGAGATTGGAGGACTGCCATATGGAATTGTATTTATTATCGGCATATTATATATGATCACAACGAATATGGATGTGACAGACGGCTTGGCAAAGGGTGTAGTGGGCAAATTAGTGCATCTTTATTTTGATGATATTGGAGAAGTCAGAGTTGTATGGTTAGATTTTCTAGATTCATCTAATACTGGTGAAAAAATTAGAAAAAAAGTGTCTGGTCACGTAGCAGCAAATAATATTTGTAAAACGTCTGTACCAATTGGAAGACGATCGTCAACAATCTCTCTTAATAATAATAAAACTATCAACGCAAAACGATCATATATACTATTAGTTTGTGCTTGTGTAACGACAATTCACAAGTCTCATGTGAGCACGTATTCTGAAGTCATTTTTGAATATGATAAAAAACACGCACAACTTTAGTTTACGTTGCTTTATCAACTGTCATCAGTATTAAAGGATTATGGATTACAACAGATGTACGTGATTCTACATTTTATCATGGTCGAAGAGCATCTGTTATTATGTCTCATTTACAAGATGATTTCCGAAGGCTTTCATTGAATCGACTGGTAACTGTGGATAAACAAATAATTGAATTTATGATTCGGTGAAGCGGATTATCTATAAATACCCTTAATTGTCAGAGCTTCCGAGCACATTCCGCCGATCTAACAGACGCTGTCATGCGTAAATCAAATGTTGTAATGTTTTCATAACAAGCCTTACTTGCGTCATTAAATATAAGCGAACGAATGTTAGAGCAAGAGGAGTGACAATATATCGTAATCAAGTTGATACTATAAATATCTTGACACGGAACATGGAAATAACTGCTAGTCAGTCGCAGTCATATACACCTACTGCTATACCAGTTGGCGATATTTGTCAAACGCAAAATAAAATAAAAATATCGTTTTTGCGACTATCTATGTATATGTATAACATCGAAACAGAATCTCGACGATATAATATTTTTCATACACCGTTCTCTACTCATTTACAGTCATACAGGTGCTAATGCTCTTGGTAGAGGAGAACATAAAACTTTCCAAATCAACGTCGTATGCACTGTTCGTTTACTGCTACATATTCAAATGCGTCATTAACCCTTAACTGATGTGGTGGGTCCATTGGACGCACAGTTAATTTTCAAACAGCTACCTGGACTTATAGATACCTATCCTTAGCAAGCCGAAGTGTTTGAAGACGAAAGGATGTGTTTCGTCGTTTCTTCGGTAAGTTACAGCGT
Organism: Volucella bombylans; assembly: GCA_949129095.1. Taxonomy (NCBI): domain Eukaryota; kingdom Metazoa; phylum Arthropoda; class Insecta; order Diptera; family Syrphidae; genus Volucella; species Volucella bombylans. Next base: position 54,620,590 of record OX422141.1, read on the forward strand.
GCTATACCTACGTAACTTTTTTCTCTGATGCTAGGTATCGTTTTTGTTTTATTTTGGTATATTTTTTTTTGTAAATCAGTATTGTGGTATTTTAAAACAAGAAAAATATCGCAGCAATTGATAAATCCATGGATAAATAAGGAACTATCCAGTGAAGAGGATGAAATTGCGCAAAACTCAAGATCTAGGCGAAATAATAACCGGAGCCATTCAGATAATGAGTTTTCTGGCAGTGGTGAAGAGTTCATTATGGCCAGTGATCATGAATTAGACTCGGAATTATCTGACAGCGAAAGAGAAAACAAAATGTGGCTGAAGATACTGCGACCGGATACTTTTATGAAAAAAATAGACTTAAATGGGCAAAAAGACCACCTGCAAGAAATACCAGTGTGAGGAGCCACAACATCATCCAATTGCCTTGAACTACTTTTTGAACTACATTTGATACTGTAGTGATGTAGTAGTAACCAATGTAAACACCTACATGTATGCACTCTCTAACTCGATGTAAACATTTATTGTATACACTTCCCAACGATGTACTCTACATAATTATAATAAATCAGTCTTGTATCTCTCGCTGACGTGTTACGTTTACTTGGTCATTACAGTGGCGACGAGGATTAAAAAAAAAAGTGAAAAATGGCTATGCAGATCATTGGCAGTGTACCTCATTTTGACCACGAGGTAAATGATTGGAATGTATTCCAAAACCAAATGGAACAATTTTTTATCGCGAAGTATATCTGAAAAATCATACGTTCTACTACGGAACTTAATAAACCCGTTAAAAGTGAAAAGTGCAGAGACAACGCTTGATATGTGTGCCAGTGTGATGAAAAATCATTTTAAGCCGTTAGCATCGGGTTTCGCAGAACATTATAAATTTTATAACGCCAGCAAAAGTCCAACGGAAACAGTTAACGGATGGGCGGTAAGAGTGCGGGCGTTGGCAATAAATTGTGAATTTAGTAAATTCTTAGATACCGCAATAAGAGACAAATTTGTAATAGGCTTGGAAAAGGGTCCAGCCCGCGATAAATTTTTTTTGGAAAATGTCACGTCATGCAGTATGAATAAAGCCTTGGAAATAGCAAATACTACCGAATACATTCGCCATCAGTACGAGACCATTGCAGTAAAACAAGAACCACATGATTCATTCTTGTATATGGGAAAGGGCAAGAAATATCAGCAGGGTAGCGTGGATGCGCAACAAAGACAGAGTCAGCAGCCAACACGTCGACAACAGCAGATTCGTCAGATCCAGGCAGATATCGGAAATAAACAACAGCAGCAGCAGTTATGTACAGTTTGCGGATATACTAACCACACCAGTAGTAGCTGTAAGTTCAAAAATTATAAATGTAACAAGTGTCAGAAGAGAGGACATTTAAAGAAAATGTGTGCATTTAAGAATGATTTGAATTATATTAATAATGATGACATATGTTTATTTTCGTTAACGGTTAGTAATCATACGTATAAGGATGGCCCGATTAAACTAAAAATATTGGTAAATCAGGTTCCGTTAGGTATGCAATTGGACACGGGTTCAGAGAATTGTGTTATTTCTTTATGTACATTTGAAAGCTATTTTAAGAATTGCATGCTTAACCAACTAATATGATTTTAAGAGCTTATAACGGCGTAATGATTACTCCGGTCGGAGTTTGTGATGTGAATATGATTTACAAGGGCATGAGCAAAAATATTCCAATGGTAGTGATTAAAGATGGAGGTCCTCCACTGCTTGGTAGAAATTTTTTGAGAATGTTTAACATTAATATAGCTGAGTTAAATTGCATGGATAGTGTAGAAAAACGATTAGAAAACCATTTATTAGAAAAATTTCATTCATTGTTCGATGGTACTCTAGGATGTTTTCGAAAAGGTAAGGCAAAATTACAAATAAAAGAGGGAGCAACTCCTAAATTCTTTAAGCCTAGGCCAGTGCTATTAGCTATTCAAGATAAAGTGGGAAAAGAAATAGAAAAATTGGTAAAACTTAAAGTGCTTGAGCCAGTAGATTTTAACGAGTGGGGAACTTCGATTGTGCCAGTGCTAAAAAAAAATGGGGAGGTGCGGATCTGTGGTGACTTTAAAGTCACTTTGAATCCACAATTAATGGTGGAAAAACATCCTCTACCACGTATAGAAGATGTTTTTGCAACATTGCACTATGGTGAGGAATATACAAAGCTGGATTTATCAACAGCTTATCAGAAAGTTGAGTTAGATGAATCATCCAGGGAACTCACAACTATTTCTACGACCAAGGGTCTGTTTAGATTTACGCGGCTAATTTACGGATTAGCCTCAGCTCCTGCAATTTTTCAGAGGTTAATGGAGTGTTTACTGATGGGTTTAGAAGGAGTTGTGGTGTTCATCGACGACATTTTAATAACAGCTCCTAATCGAAAATTGCATATTGAACGTGTAGAAAAAGTACTCAGTATCTTAAAGAATGGTAGTCTGAAGCTGGGCAAAGGTAAATGCAAATTTTTCTCTAAGAGGATAAGTTATCTAAGTCATATTCTCGATAAAGATGGTTTGCATACCAATCCAGAAAAGGTTAAAGAGATCAATAGTATGCCATACCCCACCAATGTTAAAGAGCTGCAGGCATTTTTAGGAGTAATTAATTTCTATAGGCGGTTCTTGCCAAACGTTTCAAGTGCAGGTGCCCCATTGTACAACTTACTGCAGGCAGGTAAAATGTTTGAATGGTCAGAAGAGTGTAAAGTCGCGGTTGATAAATTAAAACAAGGTTTGCAGGCAGATACGTGCTTAGCTCATTTTAATCCCCAATTTAAAACTAAAATTACAGTCGATGCAAGCCCAGTAGGCGTAGGAGCGATATTATCACAAGTATCATCAGAAGGTGAGGAAAAGCCCGTAGAATTCGCTTCACGAAAATTGTCGGAAACGGAGCAGAAGTATTCGCAATTGGACAGGGAGGCGGTTGCCATTTTATTTGGTGTAAAAAAGTTTCACCATTACGTATTTGGGCGACCATTTACTTTGGTCACGGATAACAAGCCGTTGAATAATATATTCAGCTCAAAGAAAGGTTTTCCCGTAATGACTTCAAATAGATTACAGCGTATAGCTGTAACCCTTTCTGGGTACAATTTTGATATCGCCCATGTAAGGTCAGCGGCAAACGTAGCTGACTATTTTTCTAGGTTTCCTAGGTCAGACAGTAATGTGGGTCAGGATAATTTGCCGATGGACGTTCACATTAACTATATCAATGAAGTTAATAAGATACCGCTTAACTTAGAAGCTATTAAAAAGGAAACCAAGTTTGATATATTGCTTCAAAAGGTGTCTCAGTTTATTAAAACAAAATGGCCTGAAGAATGTGTAGACAAGGAGCTTCAACCGTTTTTTAATAGAAGGCTTGAACTTTCACAAGAATCCGGATGTTTGCTTTGGGGCTACCGAATCATAATTCCGACAATTATGCAAAAGGATGTAGTCAAATTTTTGCATGATTCTCACATGGGTATAGGTAAAATGAAAGCTATGGCACGTGAATGTTGTTGGTGGCCAAATCAAAATAAAGATTTAGAAGAAATCGTAAAAGGGTGCGTTCCCTGTTTGAGAACTCGTCCTTCCCCTCCAAAACAGCAGTTGATAAATTGGAAAAGATCTGAACAGCCGTGGTGTAGGATTCATATTGATTTTTTCAGTCCGTTTTTGGATCGTTGGTGTCTAGTGGTGGTGGATAGTTACAGCAAGTGGGTTGAATGTGTAGATATGGGCAAAAATACTACAAGCAGTGCGACGATCGTCGCATTAAAGGAACTGTTTGCTCGCTTTGGTCTGCCAAAAACACTTGTTTTGGACAATGGTACTGCCTTTGTATCGAAAGAATTTGAGTTGTTTTTAGAAATGAATGGAATTAAGCACATCACAATTCCGGTAGGACATCCTGCGACCAACGGCCAAGCAGAAAATTCTGTAAACACAATTAAAAAAGCATTAAAGAGAAGTTTATGTCATACAAAGATAACACAGTTCAATAATGTATTAAATAGGTTTTTACTCGATTATCGTAATACAAAACATTCGAGTACTGGAGTTTCTCCAGCTGCAATTATGTTTAGAAGACAGTTGCGAACTCGGTTAGATTTGTTAAATCCGAAAAGAAAAGTAGAATTGCAAAATGAAGAAATTGTTAAAAATAACATCAGGGTTCAACAACATAATCAGAAAAAATATTATCATGGTTCTAAAATAAATAATTTTAAAGTAAATGATTTTGTGATGGTTAAAGATTACTCTATTCCTGGAAAAGTGTCATGGTTAAAATGTTGTATAACTGAAAAGCTAGGTAAACAAACATATATTGTCAAAAATATTGAGACTAACAAAATTTGGAAAAGACATGCAAATAAATTAATTCTATGTAATAACAATAATGGAGAAATGTATGTTCCGAATACTTTATTTGATCCTTTACAGAAAATTATAATTGATAATAATATCCAAAAGACAGAAAATGTTGAAATTAAAAAATCATTAGTTAATAAAGACATGGAAAATAATGGTGCCTCACCAAAAAAATATTATTTAAGGCCACGTATATATACAAATTATTATAAAAATTGAAGTAAAATTTTCTAATACTAATATGTTAAATTTAAAATATTTTCAAAGTAGAGAGGGGGTATATGTAGTGATGTAGTAGTAACCAATGTAAACACCTACATGTATGCACTCTCTAACTCGATGTAAACATTTATATGTATACACTTCCCAACGATGTACTCTACATAATTATAATAAATCAGTCTTGTATCTCTCGCTGACGTGTTACGTTTACTTGGTCATTACAGATACAAAAGAAGCATTTCAAAAAATATTCAATATTCAATATTCAATACATTGAATACTTGGACAGATAATAAACTATCAGCCTTTAGAAACAAATACTAAAATATGGAGAGACAAGAACTAAATGAATGCACTCTACAAGAGCTCAAAGCATTTTTGGGCATGTTGCTTTACTCAGCCGTTTTCAAATCCAACCATGAAGCCGTAGTATCACAATTTGCGACCGATGGAACAGGGCCAGACATATTTCGATTATGCATGTCTCCAGTCCGATTTTACACGCTCTTAGTATGTCTTCGTTTCGATAATCTCGAAGCCAGAAGTTAACGAAAAAAAACTGATCCAGGATGGATTGTAACAGATTTAATTAATATTTTTAATAAGAATTCTCAAGCTAACTATTCCATTGGTGCTAATGCTACCATTGATAAAATGTTGGTCGCTTTTCGGGGTCGATGTGCTTTTAAAATGTACATCCCGAGTAACCCGGATTGGAAGACCCACTACGTGCTAAATACGTATCTATACTGTGGTAAAAATACAGATGATTTTACTTTGACAGATGAAGAGAGAAGGTATCTAATACCAATACGCAAGTGCGTCTTCGATTATGCAAACCAATTTTAAACTCGAATCAAATTATAAGAACTGCCCACTGGTACACATCGATGGAACTTTTAAACGTCATGGAATCTAAAGGTATAACTGCCGTTGGGACTTTGAAAAAAAACAAAACGGAAATTCCAAAAGAGTTTTTACCATACACGGACAGGCCAGTTGGATCATCACTCTTTCGATTCACGAAATATACGACAATTGTGAGTTATGTCCCAAAAAAGAACAAATCGGTGGTTCTCGTCTCATCTATGCACCATAACAATACCGCTGAAGAGTCCACCAACAAGGCGGAAATTATAATGCATTATTATGGCACAAAAGGTGGTGTTGACTCTGTAGACAAATGTGCTCAGTCTACTCAAGCAGTCGCAGAACACCTCGTTGGCCGATGCCTGTTTTGTATAGGCTATTAGACATGAGTGTTCTGAATGATTACATCATCCAACAGAGTCATGAAAATGCCTCAAAAATGACAAAGGTGACATCTCTAAAATTACTGGCACAAATGTTGCGTGAGATGCACATGAAGGTAAGATACTACAACCAAAGACTACCAGTGCAATTAAGGACGAGTATTGGAGCGGTTCTCAGGCTTCAACCGGCTGAAACGTAGTGGGGTGCGTTGGACACACTTCACCTGACTAGAGCACTCTACTTTAATGCGCTCTACCCACCGTTCAACAGAAATCTGTCAAACAAGAAGATTGACAGGTATCTAAGACTAATGGACGAAACAATCAAACGAACAATGGACACTGAAGAAGAAGACTTATTCCGCAACGCAACTATTGGCGCACTTTACCGACATAAAAGTAGACTGCTGTCAAGACTAAAAACCTTGTACAGACAGTTTACTGACAGACATAACCCGGAGATCATAACTCTGAAGTCCAAAAACCTCCAAACATTAATAAAGGAAAATTACAGAAATTCTTTAAGTTTGTATTAGAACAATAAAGTTCGGGCTGTAAACACCAGCAGGCCGAATATGTTCCCGCTAATAAATAAAATATTTCGGAGAAATAATCAGAACGACCTTCCATGTCTTAAAATCGTCCGTACGACGAACAACGAACAAATACTTGTAGCAGCAGGCATAGATCCAAATTTTTTTGTTTTGTTTTTATAATTTACGCGCGCCTAAGGGGTTAGATACCCTTTTACTGTTGCCTGGGCACGGGCGGAAAGATAGAAGGAGGAGAAAGGAAAATTGTTTTTGTAGTGGTTTGAAACTCAGGTGTGTTTGGTTTCTATGTTTGCTCTCCAGGGGTGGGAGTCCGGTATATCACAGTATTTTTCTTTTCTGTGCATGAAATTCTACATCAGCCAAATCTACGTGTCAGTGTTATGCCTTCACACGCAGAATTTTTCTGTCCGAGTTATAATTACACTATGAAAAACTGACTTGCCATGGGCAGGATTCGAACCTGGACCCTCCGAGTGAGAAGCGTTTGCTACTACCACTACACCACGACCGCCCCAATGTGCTGTTGATGATCAACTGATCTAGGATCCGCAATAGCAGGTAGAGGCTATAGGAGCGACTTTCCAGGAAGTGTACAAGGCGAATGTTATCATGGCCCGAACCACGATCTGGAGAATCGAGTCCTTATGCACAATTTCTACCTTCGAAATGAAATTGTGAATTGGCGATTCGAGAGCTCGGGTTTCATCCAGTTCAGTGACGAGAATATGGCAAATAATATCATCACCAACGATAAGGTACTACCCCCGTTCATTTCGAAGGAAGAGCTCCAAACGATCTTCGAATCACTTAGAAATAAGAAATCAGTGGGAACCGATGAAATACCGAACATTGTGCTTCGATATCTCCCTCTAGAAGCGGTGAGCATTTATACCACCCTGTATAATAACGCGATGAATAATGCACTTTGTCCACCGCGTTGGAAAACTGCGGTGGTACATCCCATCCCCAAAAGGGATAAAGACACTTCCAATCCGGCGAATCTCCGCTCAATCAGTCTTCTTCCAAACATCAGTATGGTTTTCGAGAAGGTGATCAATAGAGTCCTGACTAAGTGGGTTGAGGACAAACTGGTTTCTGACAAACTGGAACAAAGGCAAGAACCAGCGAACTGGTGCCTGCCTGATTGACTTGGAGAAAGCCTTCGATACCGTATGGTTAGAAGAACTCTTTTTCAAGCTGGACAGGTTGGGCATTAGTAAACCCCTGCTGTATATTCTTTTCGATATGCTCTCCAGTAGACAGTTCATCGTGAAGAATGGCATTGTGAGTTCGGCTGGAACATTTAACATTAAAAACGGTCTGCACAAGATGCGGTAAATTCGCCGGTCCTATTCAACATTTACACGAGTGATCTGATAGGTTCTGTACGGAAACAATTACATTTACATTTTATACAATTATTTCTTTTGTTCAAATTGTCATATGTGTTTAAAACTTAATTTAAATGTAACAAATAAATTATTATGTTAACAAGGAAACGTAACGTAAGATTACGAATTGTAAATTTTTAGTACAAATGTATGACAGTTAAATGTTAAAATATGGAGGTGATTTCCGGACAAATAAACGCTAACTTTGCTGTAACTATTGAAACGGAAGGTACGTGTTTTTTTTTAAAGCATTTTTCTACCCTATGAACCTCACAGAAAGTACTAGCAAAATCCTACACACCCCAACATTTGGTCCTTCGAGCCGGATAATTTTGATTATAATATAAAAGTGCAAGTGCAAGAACAAAGTGAACAAAGTGCAAGTGTGCAATATATATATATAGATATATATAAAACATAAACTTACATACACAGATTCCCTCGCGGTAGGTTTCTTGCCCCTTGTGTTTCTCCTTTTTAAACTTTAAATCTTCTTTCGGGGGTTGTGCATTAATCGCATTTCCCGCGCCGTGTAAAAATTAATTTTCAACTTTAACCTCAACTGTCACCAGCTGGGCAAAGTTGACCAAAAGTTGTAAGTTGCTATAATAAAATATTTAATTAAATATCATTCAATAACAACTGTATCTAACAAAATTTAATAAATACTTGATACATACAAACCTTGCTTTATAATTAATTTCCAAATAAAACCTTTAACAATGTCGAAATTGTCCACGGGTGCAGATCAAAAAGGTGTACTTTAGCAAATTCGTCATGACCACTCCAACTTCAAAAAGACTGGAGCATCACGTAGTACAGGCAGCTATCTCTCAGGTCGTCTTGTTATTTTAGAAGTGAACTCAAGACCGCGCTTGGTCTTCAAGCGAAGATTCGACGAGGAGAAATTGAAGAAGGCCTTGAAGAGGAAGATTTTGAAGAAATTGTTGACCTTTTACAAGAAACATATTTCACTTACCGTGGGGAATTAGTCGATGCTATCGACAATGCCAAGTCAGCATCTAAGCAGAAGAATGTGGAAAGTGAATCCACAGGTACTTCTTGTAATGACTTGCGTTACCCCAAGTTCAAATCCCGCATTTCGAGGGTACGTACACAAATTTTTTTTTTTTTTTTTATAATTTACGCGCGCCTAAGGGGTTAGATACCCTTTTACTGTTGCCAGGGCGCGGGCGGAAAGTTAGAAGCAGAAGAAAGGAAAATTTGTTTTGTGGTGGTTTGAAACTCAGGTGTGTTTGGTTTCTATGTTTGCTCTCCAGAGTGGGAGTCCGAATAGGACGGAGAGTTTTTCTTCACTCAGAGTGATTCGAGGTATATCACAGTATTTTTTTCTTTTCTATGCTTGAAACTCTACAACAGCCAAATTTACATACGTGTTAGTGTTATGCCTTCACACGCAGAATTTTTCTGTCTGAGTTCCAATTACACAATGAAAAACTGACTTGCCATGGGCAGGATTCGAACCTGGACCCGCCGAGTGAGAAGCGTTTGCTACTACCACTACACCACGACCACCCGTGGCGGGCTTTCCATGATGCATTTTTATCTTTGGTCCACACAAATAAGATGCTGGGTGAAATTCAAATGCTTCACTATTTAAAATCTTCTGTTGTCGGTGGAGCTGCTCGTTGGATTCAGCGTCTATGGTTTTATTCTGGCAATTATGACAACAAGCGAGTGTTGGTAAACGCTCACTTCCAACTTTTCTTTGAACAGCAGCAGTTGACAAAGGAGACTACAGGTAACATAAAGTCTCTACTGGACACGTCCCAGGAATGTTTCCATGCTCTAGAAAATTTAGGATTGCCGGTTAGTTCTTGGGATGACATTTTAATTTATATACTGGTTCAGAAATTACTTGCCTTTACTCAGCGTTTGTGGGAGGAGAGGCTAGGTAGTTCGAAGGAGTTGCCAACACTGACACAATTCACAGAGTTCCTGGAAACACGTTTTCGAACCTTGGAAGCAGTAGCTGGAACGAGTGGAATAAAGGTCAGCGGTTCTTCTGCACATAAGGCTGTTGCGGCCGAGAAGAAAATGGTGTTGCACGTCGGGAAGTTGCAGTTTGCATGCCAGGTATGTGGTAGAGGTCAGCACTCTGTTCGGACTTGTCAGAAATTTATTGCCATGGATATCTGTGGTTCATGTCAGCAATATGTAAATCTTACCTTTGGTTCGCTATTTGAGGCGAACACCCGAGCATACGATTTCAAGTCGCTAACCGGTCTTTTGCCATCCAAGCCCGTAGGTTTGCAAAAATTCGGGGCTTAAAGTTAGCTGATGCACAATTCGACAAGCCTGCGACTGTTCATCTTCTCCTGGGAAGCAATGTTTATTGCGAGTTCATTCGATCAGCGATTATCCGTAGCACAGATGAAAGGTCTCCAATCGCACAAGAATCTGAGATAGGTTGGTTTCTACTTGGGAAGGTCATTTTGCCAACTCATGAACCCATTCACAGTTTTTTACAGGTTTGTGACATCGACACTCAATTGCGAAGGTTCTCTTAATTAGAAGAATCGCCTTTCAACTTCAAGGAAATGGTCGAAGACAGGGCTTGTGAACAGCACTATCGCACGACAACAATAAGATTGGTAGATGGTCGATATGAGGTATCATTACAATTTAAAGACCGATGTATACCTGGGTTTGGTACCTCGAAAGATTCCAGGAAAACCCCACACAGCACAACGAAAATTCTCAGCGTTTAACGGAATGCAAGAAGCTTCCTCAAATGACAGAGGTCGACAAAAAGAATACCATACTGGATACACCACACAATTTCTTTACATGTGGTATTCAATAAACCGGACTGTAAGCCTGGGTTTGGTATCTCGAAGTTAGGTGCCTAACGTAGGTTTCATCAATTGGAGGCAAGGTTCCAGAAAAACCCCACACAGCACAAGGAGCTTTCCAAGTGTTTACAGGAATGCAAGGAGCTTCGTCAGATGCAAGAGGTTGACAAAAAGAATACCTTACTGGATACACCACACCATTTCCTTACTCCTCACCATGTGATATTCAATAAACCGGAATGTAAGCATGGGCTTGGTGCCTCGAAGTTAGGTGCCTTACGTAGGTTTCATCAACTGGAAGAAAGATTCCAGAAAAATCTCACACAGCACAAGGAGCATTCCAAGCGTTGAAAGGAATGCAAGAAACTTCTTCAGATGACAGAGGTCGACAAAAAGAATACCATACTGCATACACCACACCATTTTCTTACTCCTCACCATGCGGTATTCAATAAGCTGACCAGAACTTCGAAGTTTCGTCGCAGTCCGGCGTAATACAAACGGTTCGTACGAAAGTGCCGAGCACAAGCTGGGAACAGATACAGAGGTCCATTAAAGGTAGATGCAATCGGCAAAGGAATATCTGAAGTTGCTCAAGGAGACACCGCCGTGAAGAAGGTAAGTTACCTAGAGCAAAGGATCTACCAACTACTTTTGCTGCAAATGGAGCGAAGAATACCTGTCCATTGCAGTGGCGATTCGGACGAATCATTGGCGCACATCCCGGAAAAGACTGACTTGCTCGAGTGGTTACGAAACGAACCGAAACCGGAGAACTTACACGATCATTTGGAAAAATCTGATGTCTACCAAGCAACACTAAGGAAATACAAAATGATCAACCAACAAAAAACAAGGATTTCACACTAAAATAACGATAAACATATACTATTTTTCTTTTATTTCTACACAATACAACACAAATACATTTTACCCCGTTTTCTCTCCGTCAATAATTGAAAATTTCCTAACACTAAATTAATGTACCTGTACAAAATATAACGAAATTTCATCCCTACAAACATAACACACATAACGGACAACGCTGCGGAGTTCCGAAATTCCGAAAGCTTCTTACTGAACACTACCCACGTTGTCCACTCAAAACACAACACAACACTTTAGAGGTATCAATCAAAAAACAAAACATTTTAAAATTTCACAACACTTATATATAATAATAAATACCTTAAACTAATCTTATCCTAATTTGAAAATAGTAATAATAATAAATTCGTAAAATAATAAAAACAAACTTACAGCAGGTTTAAGTTAGATTTTAAGAAAAAAAAATATATAAAACAAAAAAAAATGAATAAAAAAAATGAATAAAAAAAATGGAAAAAATATATGTATATATACATATATTTATATATATATTATATATATATATACATATATACATATACTTATATTTATATATTATATTATATTATATATATATATATATATATATATATATACATATACATTAGATATATATATATACATTAGATGTAAGTAGGTTAAGATCCATTTTTTAGGTAGTCCGGACACTAAGTTTTTTTTAATTAAAATTTATTTTTTTGGTTTTAATAAATGTAAAAATAAAAATAAAATTAGGCTGTAAGATTCGTCGAAAGACGTAGTTTAAGTGTTAGGTTTAACTTAGAGTGTCCGCATGGGGCAAGTAAGTTACAATAAGATTATTTGTAAGTTATTTAAGCTAATTTTTAAGCATTTTTTTTGTCTAGCATGTAAGAGTAAATTAAGTATATAAATAAAAATGCATTTAAACTGAAAGACTGTTCACTTGTGTGCAAAATGCACGCAGCCTATTTGCCTAACTTGTTATAAACATACATACTCTACCACCGTCAAGTTCGGACGTGTTTCAATTTCGCTCCGCGATAATTTGTGAATAATTGTTTTTCTGTTTGACTTTTTCCTTTTTGGTTTCGTGTTTGACCGCATTCGAACCATATTACCTGTTCCCAATCACTTACACCATAACTTCTCAGTGTCATCAAAACACAGTGACTTTGTATTTTCTCAGTGTCATCAAAACACAGTGTCTTTAAAAAAAAAAAATAATAATGATTACTAACCTACTTGCTAATACTCTGATCTAATTTAACCATGTCTTCTGTGGATTTGATGACTGCGCAGTTCCTACTAACACAGTGGAAATGGTTACATGCAATGGGATATGTGGAAAGAAATTTCATTCCATATGCATTGGTTTGAGCAGAAACGCTAAAACTCATCTCGAATATTATAAGCGCATATTCTACTTTTTCTGTGTAGAGCACCGGACGATCTCCCTGGCACATATAATGCTGGCTATAAAATGTAATAACCAGCAACTAATTGGGCTTGCAGACTCGATTGCAGAGCTGAAATGCGAAGTTCAATTCAGCAGTAAAAATATAACCAAACTCATTTCCGAGAGCATGACAATCTAAACTGTTCGATCGATAACAGCATAACGACCATAAAATCAGCTGTTCAATCCCTTCACTCTAAAATCACTAAATTAGCAGATTCTGACTAGTCTCACTGCTCAAACATAGCGATTCAGTCAACTTCAATTCAGTTGGGAAAAATTATGTCAACATTGGCTGACCAATCAACTCTTCTACATCTCAAGCATGCTGAACATACGGAAAACATCGGATCCATCCAACATGACCTCAATTTTCTTATCGAGGAAGCTGCATCCTCTAGATCAACCACGATGAAGATATTGGAGGAATTAAAGCACATTCCTAGTAAGGCGGATACACCTCCTTGTGCAAATCCTTACACGACGAGCTATATACATCACGATCAACCACTTCAGCCCCAACTCATTCAAAAGACGCTACCACCGAATAACGTCCCAAGACCATTGCCAATAATTAGGGCTTTTGGGACCTCCTGAATGGACCAACAGAATTCAAAAATTAAATAAAATGAATTTTGAAGCCACCAAGAAACCGGAACTGTCTTCTTTCTTTCTCCAAGCTGGTATACCCACTAAATACGATTGGATGTTCAAATCATTGGACGGCATGCCAATGTCGGAAAAGATGGTCATCACCCAACGGATGGATATGGTAGATAATAAGTTTACTAACAAAAGAAAAGATAGCCCGAACAATTCTGCCCTATCCCATCAACATCCCTACCCAAACTGGTCATTTAAGACCAATATCTTTCCAAGATTCTCCTCACTCCTTCCCCCCTTTGAACCATCTAAAAAGAACACCAGAGTCGCGACACCAAATCCTCTCCCTCCCCTCACCAAATCTTTAAAGCCACTTCAAAACAGAGTTTCATTTAACCTTGCTGTTTTATACTTAGATGAAGTAAAGGGTCCGCTATCTAACGTTTTTTTTTCTCAACTAGGGCTTATTTCGTGAATGGTAACACATAGCTCATGTTTGATTTGACAAATAATTAGCTTTATCCTTCCGCTGAACGAATATGGTTGTGTATACGCTTGAACAGTATTGCCTGCGATCGACTTAGAGAAGATGCCGATTTTGCCAAAAAAATCATCTTTTCAGATGAAGCTCATTTTGATCTTGGCGGGTATGTAAACAAGCAAAATTGTCGCATTTGGGGCACAGAAAACCCGCACGCATACATTGAAAAGCCGATACACCCAAAAACGAGTCACTGTTTGGTGCGGATTTTGGTTCAGAGGCATAATTGGACCATTTTTCTTCGAAAATGAGCAAGGAGTGGCCGTTACAGTCAATGGCGATCGTTATCGGGCCATGTTGAACGAATTTTTGTTCACAAGAATTGAATAAGAGGATATTGGCAACATTTGGTTTCAACAGGACGGCGCTACGTGCCACACAGCCGAAGCTACACTCGATGCTTTGCGCCCTGTTTTTGAAGATCGCATTATCAGCCGCAGAGCTGATGTCGTTTGGCCACCTCGAAGCTGCGATTTGACACCGTTGGACTATTATTTGTGGGGTGCCGTAAAACACAAGTGTTACGCCGACAAGCCAGAGAAAATTGTCACTTTAAAGGACAATATTCGTGAAGCCATTGGTGAAATACAGCTGCACACAATCGATAATGTGCTTAAAAATTGGACCGATCGTGTAGGCTACTGCATGGCCAGCCGATGAAGCCATTTGAATGAGATTATTTTCCATTATTAACCGGAAGGATAAAACTAATTATCTGTCTAATCAGACATGAGCTAAGTGTTACCATTCACGAAATAGGCACTAGTTGAAAAAAAAAAATTTAGATAGCGGACCCTTTATAAAATATAATTTTGTATTTAAAATGAAACGCAAGAGATAAAGACATTACAATTTTATTATTCTTCCGATTCAAATGACTGGCGATTAGTGTCGAGGAAACTTGTCTCATGAGATGAAGAAACCTCGGTGTCTAACAGCTGTTATGCTTTTCTTTTATATACTCGTACATGCGTCAATGAACTCTTAAGTATTCATATAATATGTAATGACACTTATGTGTTTGTACATTATGTTTATACCAATTAAAATTTGTAACGCCCCATATATAAATTATGAAGTTAGAACTGTGACTATTAACCTTATGGAGCTATAGGTGTATGCTTTCTCTCTTTTTAAGTCGGCCATTAATATAAGGTTTTTGACCTAGCATGACTAGCGACACTAGATGTGTCATATTGGTTTTGGACGATGCTAGAGAGAGAAAGCATGCATCTTAACAATCTGGCCTTGCACAATTGACAGTTCAGGTGTTTTTGCTAGTTATTTTCTATTATTTTGGTTGTAGTTTTATCTACGCGCTTACAATTTGTGTTTTCATGTTCGTCAAAACTAGTCGTCGAGGATATCAAAGTTGCATTTGCAACCAGCGTTCTAGTTATATCACGACGACCAGTCCAACGCGCAGGAAACCCTTTCATCTTTTCATCGCCTCAAGTGTCAAATGTGCGCGGCCTTACAATAGGTATATTTTCGAATGCAAGATATGAGTGTAATTGAGTTTTTGTTGGGAACCAACATTTGCTCCTGCGCCTTCTACACAAGATCCAACTAACATTGCCCCATCCTACAAATATCTTAATTTTATTAGCTCCCATATACTAAACCCAACCACCCATTCCTCATCTTCATCTATCAATCCACCTGATCCAACCCCCGTCACTATTCAAGATTCTAGTTCCGGGGTGCTTGACCAACCTGTCCCTTCATCATCCGCTCGTGCACCCGATTCTCACCCGAAATACCTTGACCCACTCCTTCCACCAACTGTCAAACTCACTAAAAAATTTTCTGATATGAATGATGGCAGTCGTTATGTAGTATCGCGTTCGAGAGACCATTTATGAAAATGTTCAGCTCTACCATGCCTACCTGCACGACAAACCGAACTCCGTTTGCATTGATGGCATAACCAAAACCAACATTATGGATTCGATTCAAAGAGAAGATCTTCCTATTAAACCTGTGGAATTAATGCAAATTTTCGTTCGCTACCATGAGAGTTTCGACATCTCTTCCGACGAAGTTCATAATGATCTTTCTACGCTGTCTTCGCATGTCAACTCTAAACGTTTTTTACACTTGCAAAGAACTCGTTAAAATTTTAAAAGCTTTAACAAACTGAATTCTGTATTCTCCAGTCCACAATGCCTGTCCATTTACTACCAAAATGTAAGAGGCCTGCGCTCTGAAATCTCCGCCGTATATGACCTAATTGTTCTTACTGAAACGAATCTAATTCCTGACATTAAAAACCATGAGCTGTTTCCTCCGAATTTCAACGTTTTTCGAAAAGATGGATTTGAAAGAGTTTTAGTTTTAAACGCATTTTGTTTTCTTAATCACTAACTCTTACATACTAACAAAAAATGCTTAAATGCTAGCTTACAATTACTTAACAATCTTATACTAACTTACTGCCCCCACACAGGCACTCTAAGCTACTCTAAATTCTTATATCTACGAGGGGCGTTCAACATATTTTCGGTATCGGGGTGAAGCTGTGGTTGTATATATAAATTGATTTATTTATCAAGTAATACTATTATTTTAGTGCATTCATGTAAAATTTCATATAAATGTGATTATTAATTCGCGTTTTATCTCTAGTTAAACAGAATCATAATGGCAACTGAGACGATGATGGTGACAATTGAGCATGGCGCTGTAATTAAATTTCTCAATAAGCAAGGAAAAAGTAAAAAAACTATTCATGAAGAGATGGTGGCTGTTTACCAGGGTTCCGCACCTTCATTGTCAACTGTGCAAAAGTGGTCAAGTGAGTTCAAGAGAGGCAGTGAGAGCATTGAAGGCGACCCCCGCTACGGCGCCCCGGCTACTGCTTGTTCGGTAGAAAGCATCAAAGAAGTCGAAAAACTTGTTCTTGAGGATGCCCGAATAAAGGTGAAAATGATGGCAGAGATCACCAAGCTTTCAATTGGTACCATTCACACCATTCTTCATGACCATCTTACCCTTTCAAAGGTCGTATGTCTTTCGACTTTATTTACATTTTATTTATAAATATCTATTTTGCATACTTAAAGCTAAGAAAAAACAATTTGTAATCAAAAAACTTAGCATATGGACAATTTTTTATTTTTTATAAAAACTTAATATCTAACTTAAAATCAACCTTAGTCTACTTAACCTACATACACAAAATACACATACACACACTTAGACATTATACACAATAATATACTTATATTAGTATATATATTTGTATACACTAACATATGTATGTTGATTAACATATTATAAAGAATGTACAAGAGTGGTTTACTGATCCCCAGCCTAGTCAGCTTATAGAAAAGACCCTATAACCATACGGTGTCGAAGGCCTTCTCTAAGTCAACAAGGCAGGCACCAGTACATTGTTTTTTGCCTTTATTCCATTGGATATCGGACACCAGACAGTGAGATATCATGTCCCGCCTTAAAACCGAATTGATTATCCGGAACTATATGTTTGTCCTCAACCCACCTAGACACAGCTCTATTGATTACCTTTTCAAAAACCTGATAAGAGACTTATCGACCGGATATTCGCCGGATTGGATATATCCTTCCCCTTTTTGGCGATAGGTTGAACCACCGCCGTTTTCCAATGCCCTGGATTATGTGCATTATTCATTGCATTATTAAACAGGGTGGTGTAAATGTCCATGCTGCATTTGGCAGTTCGATGTGATGTGCCCGAACCTCTGGCAGCGAACGCATTGTATAACGCCTTCGCTCCTGTTTAGTTTTTCCCAGTGAACCACCTGGTAGTCTAGGACGTTGATACTCCTTAGACTATCCAGACGGCTTTCGGGACTGAGCTGCACCAGGAACAACGACAGACTCCATTTCTCCCGCATAGCTCTAGCTGTGGTAAGCGGCTTTACCCCCACAAACTTGAGTCCTTCGCACTCCTTCTCTTTGAGCAGTGCCAGGATCTCCTCAGGATCAGAAGACGGTTCCAACCCCTTCAGCAGCATCGATTGCCGCTTTTCACACTTTGGTGTGAATGAGTAGTGCTCCGTCGTCGTTTCCTTTAGGAGCTCTTTCAATTTCGCGTAGCCCTCCACTGTATTGCAAACTCTCGTTATGTTAAAATTATTACCAATGACCAACTTACTCGTATACAGGTCCTTGGTTGCATTTACCTCTAGTTTATAGGTGTTGGTCGGAGGCACCTTCTCCTTCTTCTTCTTCTTCTGCTGCTGCCGTTGTTGTTATTGTTGTTGCTGCTGGTGTTGTTGTTATTTTTGTTGTTGTTTCTGTTGTCGTTGTTGGTGTTGTTGCTGCTGCTGTTTTTTCAGCTGATGCAGTTGTTGTTTCGGCTGCTGCTGGCTTTGTTGTTGCTGCAGTTGTTGTTTCTGCTCTTGTTGCTTTTGATGTTGGGAGCTCTCTACTTCTTGTTGCTCCCTCTGCCAGTGTGCAATTTGTCGTTGCTTAATAGCAAGCACTTTTTCATTAAGCATTTGTATGCTGCTGTTAAGATTTTCTATTTCTTCATCCTCAACTTCCGATTCGGATGCCGCTATTGTTGCCACCCTTATAATGGACCTCATCAGACATGAACATGAACGTATCATCTGACTGTTTTTTTATTTTGTTGTGTTGTTTTTGCTGTTTCAGCTACCAAAGCAGCACTCATTTTTAGCTTTGTTAAGTTTGGAGTGGTTTTTAACGTCCTCCTCCTTTTAATGGCTTTGACCACCGCACCGGCAATACCATTGTTGCCTTTTACAACTCCCGTTATGGGAAGAGTAGAACGCTCTCCACCATCCATCACGTGATTTCCTGAACGGTTTTGTTTTGATAACACTCTATTTATTTACACAATTTGTGACAAATAAAAAAAAAAAAGTTTCAAGTTTGGCCCGGGATCGAACTCGCGTCCCACGATCGAGCTATCGAGTCAACTAACAAATCTGCGATCAATTGTCTATAGGAAAAAAACTGAATTGCTATCTTTTTCAATACGAAAAGCCGAGATACGTCTGTTCTCTGTGGAGATCTGCGAACGACTGAAGGATTTGAAAGAGCTGATAATCCTTATGGCCGAGGTGTTTTATTAACAATCCGGAACTGCTTTCACGCCACTCCTGTCGATATTCCCCACACTGACAGCTTTGGTTTAGTATGTGTCAGCATTACGCTCTCCAAACGCTGTCTTTACGTACTTTATTGCTACACTCACCCATCTCATCCAATTGAGTCTTATCAGCCTCTAGTTCACGCAGTTGATTTTTTGACTGATGATGCACAACCTGAAGATTGCATTGTTCTAGTAGGAGTTTTCAACCTCTCCCACCTTATGTTATATGGGAGCCTTTCGATGATTCTTCTCATTTTGTCTCTCTTAATTCGACCTTTGAAAGAGAAATATTGATGATGGACTACCTAACCAACTCAAGTCTACATCAGATTAGTGGAATACCTAATACAATGAACAGACAATTTGACCTTGTCTTCACATCCGATTCAGATAACTGTGTCGTTTATAGGAGTGCTCATCTTCCTTCTACCCTTGACGGCCTTCATCACCCCTTGTCAATTATATACTCATATGAAAATGGCAACACATGTGTCGATTCTGAAAATTCATTTTCATCCGTTAATTTTCTCCTGCTTTGCCCAATCGGTTCCGTATACCTTCCGCAAGGACTGCATATCAGCTTCTCCCTGGTACAACAAGGAGTTGCGCTCTCTCCGTAATAACAGAAACAAGTTGTGGCACAAATTCTTAAGCACTCGATCTGATTCCTACTACAGATTACTGTAGTAATATTGGTATACAATCCTTTTTCTGAACTTTGTGAGTCTCTTTACCTTGAGTACCTCTACCGCATGCAATTTAGCTTAGTCTCGGACCCTAAACTCTTCTACCAGTTTATTAATACCAAAAGAAAGTCAGACGGCTACAATCTACTCTTAAATTTCTCAGTGAATCTTCTGCCGACCCAAAAACCATTGCAAATTTCTTTGCCTCTCATGTTAACAAATCCTTTTCTAAGAAAACAGCTGAACCCGATAGCAGTTACTTTAGCTATATGAGACGTCATCCATTTCGCTAAATATAACAATAACTTTGGTATCTGAAAACATTACCACACTTAAAGATGATTTCTCGTCCGGTCCTGATGGCCTTCCAGCTATTGTAATAAAAGAGTGTGTTACCCATCTCAGTCCTCCTCTTACTGCCCTATTTAACTTGTCTGTCTCAACAGGTACTTTCCTTTTCCTATGGAAGGAATCTTACAACATCCCTATTCATAAAAAAGGAAGTAAGGCCGAAGTCGATAATTATAGCCCCATAGCAAAACTCTCTTGCATACCGAAACTTTTTGAAAGCATAGTCTATCAACAACTGCTTCCATACTGTAGACCAACTATCTGCACAAATCAGCACGGCTTCTTGAAAGGTAAATCAACGACCACTAATCTAACAGAGTTCGTCTCTAGGACGCTTCATGCTTTAGAAGACGGTGATGAAGTCGATTCAATTTCCACAGATTTCAGCAAGGCATTCGATAAAATTTCTCACCAACTTATCATCTTTAAACTAAAAAAACTTGGCTTTTCCCCTCATTGTGTGGCATGGACCAAATGCTATTTAGAAGACCGAGAATACAGGGTCATCTTCAGATCTACAATAGCCGAACCCATTAAAGCAACATATGGTGTCCCTCAGGGTAGTCACCTTGGCCCAATCATCTTTATCCTCACAATTAATGATATAAATCTCATTTTAACGAATTCTAATCTTTCTATTTTCGCTGATGA
Organism: Volucella bombylans; assembly: GCA_949129095.1. Taxonomy (NCBI): domain Eukaryota; kingdom Metazoa; phylum Arthropoda; class Insecta; order Diptera; family Syrphidae; genus Volucella; species Volucella bombylans. Next base: position 54,641,474 of record OX422141.1, read on the forward strand.
CATGAGAATTTCCAAAGTCATCTCATTGCCTTCTGACTCCCATTGCCTGCAAGATGACTTGAATAAGTTTTTGGTATGGTACAAGCAAAACTTGTTGGAGCTTAATGTCAACAAATGCCAAGCGATAAGCTATTCCCGTAAACGTACCTCCCCCTCCAAGGAACTACTTCATCTGCAATGAGCCTATTCCTTCCACTACCCAAGTACGGGATCTAGGTATAATTTGTGATAGAAAATTGAATTTCGACTCACATATTGACAACATTATAAATAAAGCTAACTCTGCACTTGGCTTTATCAAACGCTGGTCAAAAGAATTTTCCAACCCTTTCGTTACAAAGTCCCAGTACATTACTTTTGTAAGGCCTCTTCTCGAATATTGCAGCCAAGTCTGGTTACCCTATAAACTAACCCACATTCAAAGAATAGAAGCAGTCCAACGCAGGTTTATCCGCTTCGCACTTCGTGGTCTACCTTTGGCGGATCCATATGGATTACCCCCCTAATCTTCTTCTAAGGTTTTTTTTAGCAATTTCCCACTCAGGATATAATTAACGCGTTGCAAGCTGATATATCTATCATGTTGCAAAAAAAGAGCAACATTATCGTCGATGTCGACAGAAGAATGATAAGTTGATTTAAGCGTGACAAATCGGCGTTTTTTGGGAACATAAAATAACATACAAGCACTGATGATCTGTATGATGCAAAGGTTTTTTCTTTATATCAACTAGTAGAGGTGGTATCTCCTTCCGGTTCTTTCGAATGGTACCCACTAAAGTCATTTGAGGTTTTTTCAATTTAGCAGCAAGTTGGCGAGTTGTGAAAAGTTGTCAATTTCAAAGTCGTTAACCAAAAACAAGCCCTACCTTGTCTGCTAGAAAATGATATGCTGGAAAATCTATTTGAACGAGAAAGCGGCATTGCATCCTTAGAATACTGAATGCGTTTATCTTTAGAAAGTAGCAATATATTTGGCTCTTCAACGGCGGCTTCTCTAATCTCAGGTTCGATATACTCAATATCGGAACTATCACTTTCATAATTAACTTCACTGTTAGCTTCACTCTCACTTGGAATATAGTCATTGTCATCATCTGATGCATATGGCTCACTTACTGATCAAAATAAGAAAATTCTATTTTTTTCAATATTTTTTGAATTTGTACTAAAACTTTATTATAAATAATCTGACTTTCCATTTGAATCACTCCGCGTTTTTTTCTAAAATAACTCTTCTTTATTTCAAAAGCAATTTATATTCTCTTTACTTCAAAGACTTGTAATGGGACGTAAATAGAAGGCTAATCAACCCTGCTTCCTGTTTTTTTTTTCGCAAAAAAGGGTTTTTATAATTCAATCAGGAATTTCCTCGTTTTAGAGTTCGTTTTATTATACATATCCCTTTTATTAGGTTTTATGACTTGTACCGATACTTTTTACTGCTTTACTTACCGGAAATTTCCAAATGTTCTTAGAGTTGAAAACTCTAGACATCCAACCAATTAACAATAATGACAGCCAACGACAATTATAAAAATCCGCAGTAAAAAACTAACGATCTAACAAAAAAGATTCACACAAGTATTGTTGTGTAAATTTTACACAAAAGTACCAATTAAGGAAATTATTTGTGCAGCCTTTTAGCGACATCTGTTCAAAAAAATTTTACTAAAAACATAAATTTCTTATATGATTCTTACCTTGAGCCGAAGTTATTGTCCAATTAAATCAAATGGTATTGAAAATTATCAATTTGAATTTCAAAAGTGTGTAAAATTTACACAAGGTACCGATGAAAGTTAAGTTTTTGTTTTTGCTTTTTTTTATAATGTACATTTTTAAAATGACATATTTTTTAGAGTAAGTTTAAAGACTGAACATTAAAGTACAAATTTTATTTAAAAGTGAAGTTCCTTATCCTCTGTTTTTTAAGATACCTTTAAAATTGTTGTTTTTTTAAGTTAAATAAAAATGTTTAAAAAAAAATTGTAACTTGTATATTTTTCAGCATTTCCAAATAGCTGGGTCTCATGGACCCACGTCTATAGATACGTAACTAAATTTCTCCACTGCAGTTAAGGGTTAATATTTTTCATTGTCAATGACGCATTATGTCCCATTTTAACCCTAGGGGTTAAGGTTTGTGCAAACTTTTTGCATATAAAACTGTGTATAGCTTTTTTGTTTTACGTGTTAGAGACGAACCCGTCCGTGATTTCCTAGAAGCGGGTTAGTTTAGTTTTAACCGCATTTTATTTTCTTAATCACTAACTCTTACATACTAACAAAAAATGCTTAAATGCTAGCTTAAAATTACTTAACAATCTTATACTAACTTACTGGCCCCACGCAGGCACTCTAAGCTACTCTAAATTCCTATAACTATGTCTTTCGACTTTATTTACATTTTTTTATTAATATTTGTTTACTATACTTAAAGCTAAGAAAAAAAATTGCTAACAAAAACTTAGCATATGGAACCTAGAAGCGGGTATTGAGAGCACAATGAGCACAAAACCAGACTGCTTATGGGTCTGTGTTCGGTTTTAGTCGTGTTTCCAAAAAAAAAAGTCACGAACGACACAATCAGGTCTGTGCAGACCTATGTCTAATATGTATGGTGTCTCATGCGATTGAACCGTTATGTCTTCTTTGTACTCGTATTTAGAATGTGTATGTTAAACAACGGGTTAGGATAGCAGCAGCGTTTGAAGTAGCGAGAATTATACTTACCTCTGTTCTAAAGTTTCTGGTTTGAACTGTAAACATTTGTGAGTTTTTATAATGAGTTTATTTGGGTTTTTTCCACGAAAAATGTATTCAAGTTTCGGTGATGATTTTATGATGGATATGGTGACATTTACGATAAGATATCAAAATTTATCGGAATAAGAGAGGAATGGAATGGGAGAAAGGTTTTCCAAATGGTTGGGCGGTGCTGATGAAGAGACCGAGGAACTCGAACCATTCGAAGGCGACGACGACACGCATCCTGATTATGTGCCACTGTTAGAAGATGCAGCTCCGGATGCTGAGGCAGAGATCGTTGAAGAGGGTCCGTATGACGATGATGATAATCTAAAAGATTTCTATGAAGTCGCTACAGCTGCCAACGAACTGCTTGAAACCGTCGATATAGGCGAGGAGCTACCACGTTCGTCGAACTCGAATATAAAATACGGTTCAAAGGATGGCAGGCTTTGGTCAAGCACTACGCCGGCCATAAGTACGCATCGCGCGCATAACTGCGCTATGGTGCGTCATGAAGGCCCGGATCCAGGCATTATCCGAAACCCGATTGGAATATCGAAATTGCTAATTACACCGAAATCGTAACTATAATTATGCGTAAACGAACCGTAAGGTCCGGGCGCTATGCCGTCTATGGTCTGAAATGCAACCTGATCACACACCGCGAACGTGGACGAAACCTGTGACCGAAAATGAAATGTGTATGTATGTATGCATTATATATAAGTAGGTTGAGATTTATTTTGTAGGTAGTTTATAGGTTTAGTTTTAATTTTTAAAGGTTTTTTTACCAGTCCAGACACTAAGTTTTTTTTAATTAAAATTTATTTTCTTAGTTTTAATAAATGTAAAAATAAAAATAAAATTAGACTGTGAGATTCATAGAAAGACATAGTATAAGTGTTGGGTTTAACTTAGAGTGCCCGCGTGGTGCCAGTAAATTAGAATAAGATTATTTGTAAGTTATTTAAGCTAATTTTTAAGCATTTTTTGTCTAGCGTGTGGGAGTAAATTAAGTATATAAATAAAAATGCATTTAAACTGAAAGACTGTTCACTTGTGTGAAAAATGCACGCAGCCTATTTGCCTAACTTGTTATAAACAAGTATGCAAATCATGCATCTAAATTACCATTTTTAATCAAAGTCGAAATTTTTTGAGATAAAGTTTTTAAGTTTTATAAATCGACCCCGATTTTCCGCCGTGTGCAATGTCATTTACAAAAACTGCTTTGGTTATATTGCATCATAAACGTAAACATCATTATGAAGAATATACAAACAAACTTTTAAGTCAATTATCCTAAACGATCATTTAAAGTAATTCATAACATAACTTAAATAAAAATTCTATATTTTACGAAAACTCAATATTTACATTCTCAGTATGAGTACTTTAAGGACAAAATTTTAATAATTGCTTTTAAATTTACAAATCGATCAAATTTGATTTCAACAATTTGAGGTTTATATATACATATTTATAAACTTTAACACTAATTAACATATATATGTATATTTTCTTTTAAACAATAATTTTATAAAAATTTATAATAATAATGCATGCATAGTTCTTAGAATTAAGGAAGATGCTATTGTAAAATAACATATGGCTGCATGCTTTCCGGAGAAGCAACTCCTTCGTACCGATTTCTTGATATTTGCAAATTTTCTAAATCCCTTATTAGATATCTGTCGTTCGGAAAGTCTTTGACTACTTCGTATGGACCTTTATACTTTGCTATAAGTTTTTTATTCAACCCGGGAGTACCAACAACATATTTTATCAGGACATAATCACCTACTTCATAAGAAAATGGTTTCTTATGCCGCTTGTCAAAACTAACCTTATTTGATTCCTGGCTACGAATAGTTTTTTCGTATGCCTTTTGCCTTATAGAATTCAAGTTTCTAGGTTCATCAAGGAAAACACTTTGCTCAAGGTACTCGCGGACTTTATCAACGACTTTCCCCTTTTGAGTCACACCAAACAACAGCATACTTGGGCTAGAGCCGGTACTTTTGTTCACTAGATTGTTGAGACCGAATTCAACCTTTTTCAAATGGACTGACCAATCACCAGGATTAGGTTCACTCTCCTTAGACACCATCGGTACTAGTGTCCTATTAATACGTTCCACCTGGCCGTTTGATTGTGGTGAACTCGTTGCCGCTTTTATATGTTGAATATTGTAGCTGTTACAGAAGATCGTAAAATCCTCAGACATGAAACAGCTTCCTCTGTCGGAAATCAAAAGTGTAGGTTTGCTATAGGCTGAGAAATAAGATTCGAAACACTTTATTACTTCAGTGGTTGTTGGGGTGTATAGGGTTTTACTTTGCCTAGATTCGTGTAGGGTTAGAAAATGGGTAGAAAATGCGATTTTAAATCAAACACGTTTGTTCTTCTTCAAGGATTGCAGCAAAAAAAATCTTTTTATTAGTCTTTTTATTATTTTCCGGAAATTACTTCCATTTTTACTTTTTACAATAAGTGTTATACACTACTAAAAATCATAACTTTACGTTACGTTTACTAGGTTACATTAGATAAAATAAGAGTACAATTTCAATCAATTTAGCTCAGTTTAAACATGAATTACAATTTTAAAACAAAAATGAAATAATTATTTTTACTAAAAATACATGTATATTATTAATACATTTTGTTCACGAACATGCTCCCGCCCGATAGACGATTTTCGTCCGCAGTGTCCTCGATCTTGTACTTTACTGTACCTCTTTTGACATAAAAGTTGTATGTTGTGTGAGTGTGTTGACTATCTGCATGCAAATGAGACAAAATCATGTAAATTAATAATTTGAAACATTACATGTAGGTGACAAGGACGACGATATAACAAACGAGCAACAAAGGTAGATAAAATATGTGTCATTGACTTTGGTTTGTCCGCTTTTACACGTCGCAAGTTTCGAAAGATTCAAATGAGTGCAAAAGAGAGGGATAATGAAACAAAAAATAACCCAATTAACCAAATTCCCACTGCATGTGGGTAGCATATTCATTGCATGTTTTTGACATTTCTTTTTCTCCTTCTTCTTTCTTTTTCGCAGTTGCCTCATTATTTCTTTGGCTGTTGTTACGAGCACAACATTTCAGTATGGCGGATGAACTGAAATGGAACAAGGAATTAACAAGCGGGCTCATTTTCAATTATGAAACACGATGAAATGAAAGAGAGCTGTCAAATAACATGAAAAACCAAAGAAGGGGGAAAGGCTTTCGTGTAAAATTGCACGCAACACTGAATGACAGTTCAAAAGAAAATAACCAGAACATGCGCATTACACACTTGCGACGTGTAAAAGCGGACTTTGCAATAGTGCAATAGCTTGTTTTGTTCGTTGACCAAAACTGGGTCAATTTAGTATCGCGTGTGTTGTTCGGTTTTTTTTTTAGTTGTTAATTTTCTTTTGTTTTTCCCTTTTTTTTTTGTTGAAAAGGTAAGTGTTTTTAATTAATTATTATTTTTTAATCCTTTTTGTCTGCTCCCCTTCCTTCGCGCAGTAAGATTTCGTTTTGAATTGTGTACATCGGCGCGAGTACACAATTGTATATACATGCGTGTGTACATATTGAAGTACATCGATTGGTTTTGGTTTCGCGAAAGTGATATTCGTGTGCAGTGCAAAAAAAAACAAAAGAAAAAAAGAAATGGGAAAATGAAAAAAAAATAAAAAGTTCATTATAAATATTTTCCCAAGAAATTCCGTACAATGTGTGGTGTTATTTTGTACGATAACTGTTCTGCGCGTACGCAATTTTTGGTTGTGCAGTGCGACGAAATTTTTGCGAACGGTTAGTGTTTTGATGATGGCCGAATTAGCTTTCTTAGTGTGTGTGGTGTTTACGTTTTCAACTAAAGCCATGAATCCACCTTCCTATTGAATTGTTGTTGCAATTCATCTTCAGTAAGTTTTTTTGTTGACATATTCATTTTTTATTTTTTTTTATTTATTATTATTATTTTTTTTATTTTACGATTGTTTAAGTTATTTATTTTTACATTTGAGTGTTTTGTGTTGAAATGTTTTTAAAACAGGGATAAATGTTAAAATGTCGTGCTGTGTTGAGTGGACAACGTTGAGTGTTCAGTGAAAAACTTCAAGTGACGTCGGGGTTTTGATTTTCCAATTCCCGTCGGCATTTTGGAGTTTTGGAACTCTGCGACGTTGTCTGGTATGTGATGTGTTTTCTATGGATATGGGTTTTGATTTTCCAATTCCCGTCGGTATTTTGGAGTTTCGGAACTCCACAGCGTTGTCCGGAGTGACTGATTTTGTGTGATTTAGAGTGGACTGTATGTATGCGTGTTGTGTTGTGTAGGGAATCTAGGATTAGATAAGTTTGTATCATTATACTTTATTAATTTAATAAATTGTTTTTTAAGAGAGAAGAAATGTCTTCAATGTTCCATGTGAGTTTATTTAAAGTGTTTGTTTTATAAATGTTGTGTTGTGGCGTTTAAATGTTGTGTTATATTGTTTAAAATGTTGTGTTGTATTGTTCAGGTATTGTGTTGTAATTCGCTTTCCGATTAAGTTCTCCGGTTTCGTTTCGCACGGTAACCACTTGAGCAAGTCCTTTTTTTTTTTCTTTTCGGGATGTGTGTCGAAATCCGTCCGAATCGAAACTGCAACGGCGGTAGTTTTTCATCCTTGAAGATAACTGAGTCTTCACGTATTGATCTTGGCTTCCGTCTTGTCCACTTCGGGCGCTGTCTCATCCTGGACAGATATTTTTCGCTCCACTTGCGGCGAAAGTAGTTGGTCATCAATTGGCAGATTCAAGGCTTAAGGTAACTTACCTTCTATACGGCAGTGTTTCCTTGAGGAATTTCGAACAGTCTTGTGCAGAATGCGTCTACCTTTAGTGGACCTCTGTCTCTTTTTCCAGCTTGTGCCCGGAAGTACGCAATTCTGCGACGAAGTTTCGTAGTTCTGGTTGACTTTCTGAATACCGCATGATGAAGAATGAAAAAGTGGTGTGGTGTATCCAGTAAGGTATTCTTTTTGTCAACCTCTGGCATCTGACGAAGCTCCTTGCATTCCTGTAAACACTTGGAAAACTCCTTGTGTTGTGTGGGGTTTTTTTGGAACCTTCCTTCCAGTTGATGAAACCTACGTAATGCACCTAAATTCGAGGCACCAAACCCAGGCTTACATTGCGGTTTATTGAATACCACATGATGAGGAGTATAGAAGTGGTGTGGTGTATCCAGTATGGTATTCGTCTCGTCAACCTCTGTTATCTGTTGAAGCTCCTTATATTCATTTAGGCACTTAGAGTACTCCTTGTGTAGTGTGGGGTTTTCCTGGAATCTTCCTTCCAGTTGATGAAACCTACGTACGGCACCTAACTTCGAGGCACCAAACCCAGGCATACATCCGTCTTTAAATGGCAACGATACCTCATATCGTCCATCGTCCATCGTCCAATTCTTTTGTTGTGTTGATATGATTCTTTTCAGAAGTTTTCTCTTCCGCAGTTTCCTTAGTGTTGAAAGGCAACTCTTTCAGTTCCCAGGACCTTCGCAGCTGAGTGTCATTATCGAGAACCTGTAAGAAGCTATGGACAGGTTATTTATTTTGTGAAATAACCTTCCCAAAGATAAGCCAACCTAACTCTGATTCCTGTGCTATTGGTGATATTTCATCATCACCGCGTATAATGGATTCTAAAATAAAGTCAGAGTAAAAGTCGGCTCCCAGGAGAATATCAACAGTCGAAGGCTTGTCGAATTGTGGACCAGCTAACTTTAAACCCAGTTTTGCAGAGCTAGAGGCTTGGACGGCAACAGACCAGTCAGCGATTTGAAGACATACGCTAGGGTATTTGTCTCGAAAGGTGTTACCAGAGACCTAAAGGTAAGACTTACATACCGTTGACATGAACCACTGCTAACTTTTCCCAATTGAGATACCTGAATGATCGTCGCGATCGTTCGTCGCTGATGAAGCCCTAATAACTGTACAGCGGATTCAGTAATGAACGTTCTTTCCCATCCAGGATCAACTAACGCCCTCAGATTAAAATAAATACCATTTGATGACCTGACTCGAACAACTGCTGTTGCCAGAAGAACACTTGGCTGATGTACTTCAGAAGAGGGGTTAAATTTTGATGTTATATGAAAGGTTTGTGTACCTGTTATTGTATTTTTATAATCCCTTGTAGGTTTAGAGCTGATATTACAAACATGCAGCAGAGAATGGTGTGCCTGCTTGCAGTAATAGCAACGCACACTGCTTTGACAATGGTTCGTCTTGTGACTGTACGCCAAACAGTTCCCACAAACACCAATTCTGTCCTCTGCCTTAGATCGTTCACAGATCTCCATGGCAATAAACTTCTGACAAGTTCGAAGGGAGTGCTGACCTACTGCTTCCAAGGTTCGAAAACGTGTTTCCAGGAACTCTGTAAATTGTGTCAGAGTTGGCAACTTCTTCGAACTACCTAACTTCTCCTCCCACAAACGCTGAGTAAAAGCAGGTGATTTTTGTACTAATATATATATTAATATGTCATCCCAAGAACTAACCGGCAATCCTAATTTGTCTAGAGCATGGAAACATTACTGGGACGTGTCCAGTAGAGACTTGATGTTGTTCGCAGTCTCCTTTGTCAACTGCAGCTGTTCAAAAAAAAGTTGATAATGATCGTTTACCAACACTCGCTTGTGGTCGTATCTGGCGACAAGCAGTTCCCATGCTTTGTCATAATTGCCAGAATACAAAACTAAATGCTGCAACAAACGAGCAGCTTGACCTGTAAGAGACGACTTTAAATAGTGAAGCTTTTGGATTTCACCCAGCTTTTTCTTTGTGTGGACTAACGACAAAAAAACATCGTGGAAAGCCCGCCACTTCGTGTACGAGCCCTCAAAATGTGGTATTTGAATTTGGGGTAATGAAAGCTCATTACAAGAAGCACCTGTGGATTCACCTGCCACAATCTTCTCCTTGGATGCTAACTTGGCATTGTCGATAGCATCGACCAATTCACCTCGGTAAGTGAAATATGATTCTTGAAGCAGATCAAAAAGTTCATCAAAATCTTCTTCTTAAAGACCATCTTCAATTTCTGCTAGTCGAATCTTCGTTTGAAGACCAAGCACGTTCTTGAAGTTCCCTTCTAGGATAAGGAGACGACCTGAAAGATAGTTGGCTGTACGACGTGGTGCTCCAGTCTTTTTGAAGTTGGAGTGGTCACGAAGAATCTGCTCCAGAACACCTTTTTGATCTGCACCCGTGGACAATTTCGACATTGTTCAAGGTTTTTATTTGAAAATTAATTAACTATAAACCAGGGTATGTATGTATCAAGTACAATCTTTATTTAATTTTCAAATGAAAATTTTAAAAAATGTCGAAAAATGTGCGTTTCACTGCATAAAATTTTGCGAATTTATAAAAAACCATCGACTACTACGAAAACGTATCTAAAGTTTCGCCTTGAAGGTGGTAATGGGCCAAGATGGTCAATATGAATGGTTTCAAAAGGTTTATCACCTTTTTACCCGAAACTGAAGAAACCTGCATGCATTTTAGGCAACCATTAACGTAGTTCCTTATTTTTGCCTTAATGAAAGGAAACCAGTAAGTTTTTTTTCAAAAAATCATAGAGCTCTACACCTGCATGACAAAGGGCGTCATGATGAGTCCTCTCCATCAACGTTGGAACATAAAACAAAACTTTTTGGTTGAGTTTACGATATACTAAACCGTTTATCAGTTCATAGAGAGAACTTTCTCTCTGCTCTAACATATCTACCAATTTTCTTATTACAGGATCTTTCTGTTGGGACGCACCCAAAACATGTTCGATGGAATCAGGTTCTATGATAAGTATTTTATGACATTTACTTAGAGCATCTACATGTGTCATTCTCTTACCATCTCTATGCACTATGACATAATCGTAGTCCTGCAATTCTAAGGCCCAACCAGAGATCCTAGGATTTATTAGCTTTTCGTTAAGTGTGAGCGTTAATGACTTACAATCGGTTAGTATTTTAAACTTTATACCGGAAAGATAAATCTTGAAACGTCTCAATGCATACATTATCGCCAAGGTTTCCAAATCGTATGAATGGTATTTGGATTCCGGAGCTGTTGCGCGTTTGGAGAAAAAGAAAACAGGGTGGAAACGTTTATCTTGCTGACGTTGCACTAAATCCCGATTTGCTGGCGTCACAATGCAGCTCAGTCTCTGCTTGGGGATTATAAATACTGAGTAATGGGGCATTAACTAACTTGTTCTTTAAAGTCTCGGAAACATGCAATTCTTTCTCACCAAAAACGAAATTAGCATCCTTCTTTAATAGGTCATATAAAGGTTTTGCCAAAATAAAAAAATCTTTAATAAATTTTCGGAGATATGAACACAATCCTCAGAACGAATGCACTCTTTTGACTAAAAATGAGTAGTGGGGATTTACCGATCCTGGCGCACAGGGAGCGGGGAGCCATGACGTCACGTGTCAATGCCCTTGAAGTGGGTAAGTGTGTCGGTGTGTTTTTTTGTGGTTTTGCGGTGTTTTTTTTTTAGTTTTGTATGTGTGTGGTTGGTGATAAGAGTAAAATATGATAAGGCATGCACGATCGTCTAGTGAGAAATGTGTTAGTGCATGTACGTTGTTGGTGCGGGGTTCCTGCTACCAGGGGGGGGGGGGATTACTGGTGTCAGGTCAGTCAAAGTATTGTTTTTTGTGGTTTTGGAAGTGTGCTGTGACATGAGGAGTGTGTGATAAGGTATGTGATTGTTGTTGTTGGTTGAAGTAAAATTTCGGGTGTTTCTGTGGTCGCATAAGAATAAAAACAAAAAGACTTGTATTTGGTGGTCATTGCCGTAGGTCGGGGCTGGTTCTCATATTGCGGTTTTTGTACTGTTTTATTGGAATGTGTATTTCGATTCATTGTTCTGTAGTGGTGGTGATTAGATTTTTTTTTGTTTTTCGTATGTTGGTTGGGTTTCTTTCAAGGCCATAGATTATACAGGCGCTTAAATTAGAATATGAAAATAGATATCACTATCCGATGTGCGGTTCATTTTTTCTGCTACTTAAAAGAGTGTATTGCAAGAAACACTCAATTGAAAACGTGCATTGGTCGTCTAAACTGCTAGTTTATTTAAATTAAACTCTAAAGTTTTTGTGTGTGCTAAATCAAAGAAGAAAAAACAATGAAAGGATTTATTTGTGAATTTTGTGGAAAGGATTTTTCCTTAAATAAAAATTTAAGAAGACATGTTGTTAGTGTGCATGGTGATAAACATCATTGTAATATTTGCTTAAAAACTTTAAGCAGAAGTGATAAACTCTTAAACCACATGATTACGTGTCACGATGTTCGTTCTGATATGACTCGTTCTATGTGTAAAAAGGACTCGGACGTCAACCAAAGTTTTTTGAAGACGTTTTGCAAAATTTCTGATGTCGTTATGTGTGTGGAGTGTAAGATAGAGGTGCCAAAAATACATTGGTATGCTCATATCCGAACAAATTTGCACAAGAAGAATAGTGCAAGTCCTTGTGAAACATGTGATGAATTTAAAGTTGTTAAAAACGTTTTTAATAATCGGATCCAGGCATTTTTATATGAAAACAAAAATGAGAATATTATTGACCCTCATAGATTTTTTAATGATTCGAAGAACATGATTTGTAAAAATTTAAAAAGACTTTTGGATATACACTCAAACTTTAAATTTAACATGGAACTTTTTGCTGAGTATATGAAATTAAATAAAGGAGAAGAAGGAGAAGAAGAAGAAATGGTGATATCTATTAAATCTTTCCAATCTAAAATGTGCCTCGCTCAAAGTGCAGACGGGATGCATATAGATAGATTGTATAATGAAATGTATTTGAACATTAACACGAAAATGGAAGAGTTCCAAGAGCGTGATAGTGGGCGGACATTGATAAGAATCATACATATAGAAATAAATGTGAATGAGTACAGACCAATAAGAGGTTCACAATATATACAACTTCCAAACTTTTTGTCAAATAAAAAAGCGTGTATTAATGTAAAAAATGATGATGAATTTTGTTTCAAATGGGCTATAATATCAGCAGTAGCACCATTAAGTAGTGACCCTCAGAGAACGTCAACCTATAATATTAGTGATATAAAAAATACCACAATTTCGCTTGAAAATGGGCTGACTCTAAGATTTGATGATTTAGAATTCCCGTTAAAATTAAGTGATGTAAAAAGATTTGAGCAAATGAATACAAATATCAGTGTTAATGTGTTCGGTTACGATGATGAAAATAAAAAGATCATAGGTCCTTATTACATTACGTTGGATGAAAAACAAATCCACATAAACTTGCTGCTTCTACAATATAGTGAGAGATCCCATTACGTGTGGATCAAAAATATCTTAAAGTAAGTTAGTTTAGTTTTTCTTTCTTTAATTTATTGTTTCTATATCTATCTATATCTTTTTTTGTAGACTATTAAATACGCAGACGAGAACGGATGAACACAGATTCTTCATATGTAACAGCTGCCTACAATATTTTGGCAATGAGCGTAATTTTAATATTCTTAAGTTAGATTGTAAGAAAATTGTAACAGAAATGCCCCCTGCTGATAAGTCTTATATAGAATTTACAAACTATGAGAGGCAGATGGATGTACCATTCGTAATATATGCAGATTTTGAATGCATTTTAAAAAATGTAGATACTTGTTTACCACAATCAAACGTATCATCTACCACAACAGTGCAAGTGCATGTCCCTTGCGCATTTAGTTATTATGTAAAGTGTTCCTTCAACAACGACTTCAAAGCTTTCAGAGTATATAAGGGTTTGGATGCATCGAAAATCTTTGTTGAAACCTTAATAAAAGATGTGCAAGATATAAATGAAAAATACTTGTCTGTTCAGATACCGATGAATCCTCTTACAATAGATGAATTGCGATTTCACAATGAAAGTCAATTCTGCCACATTTGCAAAAAGACTTTGGGCTATGACCGAGTAGCAGATCATTGTCATCTTACAGGCAAATACCGAGGACCAGCCCATAATAAATGTAATTTAAAGTTTCAAGTTCCGAAATTTGTTCCTGTGTTTTTTCATAATTTTTCAGGCTATGATTGCCATTTGTTTATAAAAGATTTGTCAAATATTCCGGGTAATATTAGTGTGATTGCAGTAAACAAAGAAAGATACATATCACTGAGAAAATCTATAAAAGTTAGTACTGAATAATTGATTGAGATTAGATTTCTAGACTCGTTTAAATTTATGGCCTCTAGTTTAGATTCTTTAGCTAAAAATTTATCAAAAGATGATTTCAAAATTGTTCGCTCAATTTATAGTGCCGATGATGAATTCAATTTACTAACAAAAAAAGGTGTTTTTCCTTATGAATATATTAATTCGTGGGAGCGATTAAATGAGAAATGTCTTCCACCTCAACTCAATTTTTTTAGTTCAATTAGTAATACTAGTTGCACTGAAGATGAATATAATTTTGCAAAAATTGTATGGAAAACTTTTAAATGTGAAAGCCTTTTAGATTATTTAGAGTTGTACCTAAAGACCGATGTTTTATTACTTGCCGATATATTTGAGAATCTTAGAAAAGTCTGTAAAAGTATTTATGGTCTGGATCCATGTCAATATTATACATCACCAGGTTTATCATGGGATGCCATGTTGATGGTGACGAAAGTAAAGCTTGAATTAATTACCGATATAAACATGTTCACTTTCATTCAGAGAGGTATTAGAGGTGGTCTTGTGCAATGTTGTTGTAGACACACCAAGGCGAATAATAAATACATGAGTGACTTTAAAAATGACAGTCCATCTGAATATTTAGCGTACTTAGATGCTAATAATCTATATGGTTGGGCAATGTCACAGAGTCTGCCCTATGGTGAGTTTGATTGGATGGAAATTGATAATTTCGATATCAGACTCTCAAATTGGCTACATTTTGGAGGTAGACTTACAATATCCCGAATGCCTTCACGACCAGCATAATGATTTACCTTTTTGTCCAGAGAATAAAAAGCCGCCAAATTCTAAATTTAATAAGCTCATAGCGGATTTAACTCATAAATCAAAATATATCATACATAGAAATTTGCAGCAATGTGTTACACATGGTATGAAAATCTTAAAAATACATAGATTTTTGAAATTTAAGCAATCATGTTGGTTAAAGAAATACATCGATTTAAATACACATCACCGTACATTGGCTAGAAATGAATTTGAAAAGAACTTCTTTAAATTATTAAATAATGCTGTTTACGGTAAAACGCTGGAAAATGTAGACAAACGAAAAGATGTGAAAATTGATACAAATTGGGAGAGTTGTGGAAAAAGGGTAGGTGCTCGGGGTCTCATAGCAAAACCGAACTTTCACAGTTCAATGCAATTTACAGAAAACATGATAGCAATTCAAATGAATCGTGTTCACGTAATATACAACAAACCAATTTACCTAGGTTTCACTGTACTCGATCCATCAAAGTGGAAAATGTATGATTTCCACTATGAGTACATGAAACCAAAGTATGGTGACAATATAAGATTAAATTATATGGATACCAATTCGTTTGTATATTCTATTAAAACTCAAAATTTTTATAATGATATAATGTCTGATATTGATGAACATTTCGACACATCAGCTTATCCTGTTGATAATATATATAACATACCAATGAAAAACAAAAAGGTAATTGGAATGATGAAAGATGAAATGAATGGAGGAATTTTAAGAGAATTTGTCGGTCTTCGTTCCAAGATGTATTCAACGGAAGTCGAAAATGATAGCAAACAAATTAAAAAAGCTGAAGGAGTAAAGAAAACAGTGTTAGATGGTATGAATATTGATGACTAAAGAGATTGTTTGTATAAAAAGAAACTATTTTATGGTAATATGTTTATAATTAGATCTAAAATACATAATATTTATACGCAATCTGTAAATAAGCTAGCACTGAGTTATGTAGATGATAAGAGATATGTAATGAAAAATGGTGTTAATACTCTTGCATGGGGGCATTATAGGCTAAGAAATTAGAAATAAAATACTGTATATAAAATAAATCTTTGAAGAAGATCCCTTACAGGCACAAAAGGTAAGAAAAAAGTGAGTCCAAAAAGCATTAACCAAAATATTCAGCGAACAAAGTACAAGCAATTCATATCAATTTGCGGCAATATCTTTTTTTTTTTATTATTATTATTTCAATTTCTTAAATGCTAGTTGGTACAAGTTATTATAAATATAATTCACAATAAAGGTACTTGTATAAAATAAAATAGCATAATATAATTTTACTATGATTTTAAGAAACCGAATAGTGGTCATTCTGTAGCACTTAAGTTAATAGAGGCGAATGATCCTTTAATTCAATACAATTTTTAGATTTCATGTGGGGTAAATTCAAGAATAAGATAAATAAAACAAGAATAATAACGAAAAACAGGTAATATTACTTTACAAACATTTTAGATATACTATTTATATAATTAACAAATTAAGCGGCTGTATTTACAAATCTTTTGACTGTAGAACTATCCATACTAAAAAGAATTTTTTTTACTTCGCTGAAAAATAAAGT
Organism: Volucella bombylans; assembly: GCA_949129095.1. NCBI lineage: Eukaryota > Metazoa > Arthropoda > Insecta > Diptera > Syrphidae > Volucella > Volucella bombylans. Next base: position 54,657,854 of record OX422141.1, read on the forward strand.
GGGTTCTACTATAAATCTAACTTCGATTGGTAATTTATTAAAAAGCCTTGGTGCTGTCGCAGTGTAAAATTTCAAGCAATGAGTTTTATTGGAAATTGGAATGTTAACAATTGCCATATGATTTACTCTTAGTCCGTAAATATTCGAGCTTCTTAGTGTAGCACTGTAGCCGCTTCGCATGAAAAAAACTTTAAGAACCTTAAAGATGTATAGATGCTTTATTGGAAGTATGCGTAGGCTAGAAAATAATGGCCAGGTATGAGTTAGACGATTTTTATTGCAAATGATTCTAATTATGTGTTTTTGGGCAATATTTAGTATTTCGATGGTGCTCTTGTAAGTTCTACCCCAACTCGCAATACCATATTGAAGTTTAGAGTGTACAAGTCCATAATAAAACATTAGTAGAATTTTTCTTGAACAATGTTCTTTTAAGAGATACATTTTGCGAGTGACAGATAGCATATAATTTTTTAGTTCTTCGACATGTAACTTCCAACACAGGTTGTTGTCTATTAGGACACCAAGATACTTATAACTCTTAACACCTTCTATATGAAAACAATTTGAACAGCACACTAAATCTTTGTGGAAGTTGGTATTGCCACAAGTATGAACAGATAAGGACATTTTTTTACAAGAGCTAGAGTGGAAGATAACATCACAATTAAATGGGCAAGGACCTCTTAAGTTGCATATCATAAGTTTTGTTTTATTGCTTATAAGTAGCCTATGTTTGGCGAACCATTGTCGCAGGATACTTAAATCCCTATGTAGTTTAACAACTGAGTCAAAGACACTTCTATTATCATATGTCAACGCCATATCATCAGCAAATGCAGTGATACGACTACTGAAGTTCTGGTAAAACATTGAATTGACATATATTAAGAATAAGATTGGTCCCAAAACTGAACCTTGCGGTACACCAATTGTGGTTTTTAGCTGACTGCTAAAGATCCCTTCTATTTTTACTCGTTGAGTTCTCTCTGATAGGTACGTTGAAAACCACTTATGAATCGCACCTCTTAGTCCAGCTCTATACAATTTATCCAAAAGTATATCGTGATTGACCATATGAAATGCTTTTGACAAATCGATGAAAAGTACTAGAATAGTGTTATTATAATTAAAGCTTTCATAAATTTCACTACACAACTTTAGAATGGCGTATTCAGTAGATCTCCCTTCGCGAAAACCAAATTGGTCGTTGCTAAAAAAACTTGTTTTTATTTAAAAATGATACTATGCGTATTTTTATTAGTTTTTCAAAAAGTTTGCAAAACGTTGGGAGTATAGAGATAGGCCTATATTGAGTCATTGAACCTCGATTTCCTTTTTTGAATAGAGGAATGACTTCAGCACATTTTAAGGACGCCGGGAAAATACCACAATCAACACTTAAGTTGAACAAGTAACTTAAGACATCAACAATAAATAAAGAAATACGTTTTAAAAGACGGTTAGTTATGCCATCGGATGTGCAAGAATTTTTGTTGTCAAGAGACATTATACATTTGTGGATTTCTGTCGGTGTGAAAGGTTGAACAACAAAACTGTTGTGTTGAGAGGTATCTTCGACTATATCTGAATACATATTACAATTGCAAGGGTATTGCGGCGGATATGGGTTCGATTCTGTTGCGATAGTAGCAAAAAATTTATTAAATTGATTGGCAATATCTACTGGGTCTGATATTTCTATACCATCCACTTTGTTTTTAAGAATTTTTTCTTTTTCCTTTCTATTGTTAAGGATGTTATTGAGCACATTCCACTCATATTTCACATTACCCTTACAGTCTTGCAGTTTATTTGCGTAATATTTATTCTGAGTTAATTCTACTTGCTTCTTAACCTCTTTACTTAGTTTCAGATAGTATTTTTTCAACTTTTGGTTACAAGGATGCCGCTTGCATTTTTTCCTTAACGTGTTTTTTTTTTTTATTTTTGTAAGCAAACCTCTGTCAATCCATGGCCTAATGCATTTTAAATGTGAATTTTCTAGTTTTTTCATATTGGTGCAACTTACAATATGAGCCTTATTAGTGTTCAAAAATATATCGTAAGCTACTGAGGGATTACTTTCCTCATAAACAGACTCCCAGAATTCAAGCATTAAGCACTCAACTAGTTTATTATATCAAATCTGTGGTGTTCCTTGAAAGGAACATATTCATCGAAACTATTTGATTGAACGGTTTCTATGTTTACATTAGTCATGCAATGATCAGTAATTTTGTAGTCAAGTACTTCACCCGTTAATTTATGTGTAAATTGCGAATTTAATCTTACAAAAATATGATCAATGCATGTTTGTGTTTTTTCCGTGATTCGCGTGGGTTCCATAATAAGACATTTCAAGCCAAATGATGACATTAAAGCCAGATAATTATCCGAGTCGTTACTAATTTTTAATATATCAATATTTATATCTCCTACAACCAATAAGTTTCGTGTCTTTACATCTTTAAGTAGGTTACTCAATTGTTCTATGAAAACGTTTTTATTTAAGTTTTTTTCATGCAGACGGTATATACATAAAATGGTAAAATGTTCGTTAAAAATACGGCAACTAATTTTTAAAATATCAGCGCTCATCAGACTTACTTTTTCCACTGTACAGTCGCTTTCGTATTCTTTTTTAATATATACTATGACACCACCTGCGCTATATGAGTTATTACAATTGGGATAGGGTTCATAACCGGGAATACTGTAATTGGATATTTCATAGTCGTACAACCAGATTTCAGTAAGTATAATAAAAACTGGATTTGAATTATAAGCGTTTAAATGAGCTAAGAATACATTGAAATTTTTTCTTATACTACGAATATTTTGATGGATGATTAGTTTATTCATGGGAAGAGCGGCATACTTTCTTGCGCTCGGTGAGCTATTTTGTTTCATTTGATTTTAAGCTGTTATAATTGATTGAGGTCTTTGAAGCACCTCACTTTAAAAACAATATCTCCCTCATCCTTGCGCAAGAATATTATGCTGTTCCTCATCCATATATATTTAAATTTCTTCTCTATTTTAATTTGTTTTGTTGCATTAAATAATGCTCTCATGTGGGAAGTTAAGCTTTCGTTGATGTAGATCTGTGGACCATCATGATTTTCGAACGAAGCTGTCGTTGTTAGTTTTTGTTTCTTCTTTCCCTTAAGTTTCGTGATATTCTCCTTCGTTACGTGGCGAGTTAATTTAAGAGACAGAACATTAGTGGGAGTAGCATCATTTTTCTTTGTTTTTATCTTTTTTACATAGAGAGAGTCAATATCTCGCTCATCAAGGTCGTAGCCGACACCATTACCAACAATATTTAACGCTGCTTGCAATGCAGTTGAATTGTCAACATTTGGCACGTTAAAAATCTCAATCGAATTATTGAGTTTTGATTGTTCCAAAACATTAATTTGATTTTGTAATATACTCACAGTTGTTTTGAGTTCTGTATTTTCATTTTGTAGCACGGTGATTTTTAATAAGCATTCTTGATTAACTTTTTTTAGTTCCTGTATTTCATTGTAAACCATTTCAATTGTTATGTTTTTATTTGTTTGTTTTTCATTTTCTTCTTGATTCGCGTGAGAAACCGGAAGAGGGCTATTATCGGCACAGAACGAGTTTCTTCGCGATATAGTGCACTGAGAGCACCTCCAGATTTTGCGGTTTTTTTTTATATACTCGAGATCATGGATCAGCACATTCACACACTTCGCATGAAAAAGTTTTTTGCAATCGATTTTTAAGTCACTGCGTTCGACTTTTTTTGCACAGAGACAAAACATTTTGGATCTAGTTTTCTACTTAAAATGAAGAATTATGTTTAAGCAAACGATTTTTACAATTTGTTGAGGAATGATTTCGACCAACTGCATTACTTTTTAATTATTACTTAAGCTATTCTCAATACATGTGTACCCCACAACAACTGCTTGAGAACTGTGATGTTCAGTTCAATCGATAGCGTGTCCCCCTTTGAAGAAGATTCTTTTCAATTATTAAACCGTGAAGAAGGGGTATTGAAGGAAAATGGTATTTATTTCCGTCCTGGTGAAATGACTCAAGAAGATGATGAACTTATCAAATCAATGTTTGAATATGAAGAAATAAACGTGGAAAACAAAGATATCTGCAAACATCAAAATTTTGTTGATGATAGTGAAATAACCAGTTTATTATACTCTGATGAAATCATTCCCCCTAAGAGTAAAATATGATAAGGCATGCGTGATCGTGTTGTGAGAAATGTGATAGTGCATGTACGTTGTTGGTGCGGGGATTCCTGGAACCAGATTGCACGTTACCAGATTGCGCGCTACCAGGTTACCAGGTTACCAGATTGAGATTGCACGGTACCAGATTGCAGGTTGCCAGATTGCACGTTACCAGATTGCGCATTACCAGGTTACCAGGTTACCAGATTGCAGGTTACCAGATTGCAGACTACCAGTCTGATAAGAACTGATCTGATAAAAGCTGATCTGATAAAAGCTGATCCTATAAGAACTGATCTGATAAGAACTGATATGATAAAAGCTGATCTGATAAAAGCTGATCTGATAAGAATTGATCTGATAAAAGCTGATCCGATAAGAACTGATTTGATAAGAGCTGATCTGATAAAAGCTGATCTGATAAAAGCTGATCCGATAAGAACTGATCTGATAAGAACTGATCCGATAAGAACTGATCTGAGAAGAGCTGATCTGATAAAAGCTCATCTGATAAAAGCTGATCTGATAAGATGCGGGGATTCCTGGTACCAGGTTACCAGGTTGCAGGTTGTCGGATATGGGATCTTTGGTGTCAGATTGGAGGGTTCATGGTACCAGGTTCCTGTGTAGTCAAAGTAATGTTTTTTTGCGGTTTTGGAAGTGTGGTAAGGTGCAATCTGGTTCCAGGAATCCCCGCACCAATGTAACCTGGTACCAGGAATCCCCGCATCTTATCAGACCAGCTTTTATCAGATCAGCTTTTATCAGATCAGCTTTTATCAGATCAGCTTTTATCAGATCAGTTCTTATCAGATCAGTTCTTATCGGATCAGCTTTTATCAGACCAGCTTTTATCAGATCAGCTCTTATCAGATCAGCTTTTATCAGATCAGTTCTTATCAGATCAGTTCTTATCGGATCAGTTCTTATCGGATCAGCTTTTATCAGATCAGTTCTTATCAGATCAGCTTTTATCAGATCAGTTCTTATCAGATCAGCTTTTATCAGATCAGCTTTTATCAGATTAGTTCTTATCAGATCAGTTCTTATCGGATCAGTTCTTATCAGACTGGTAGCCTGCAATCTGGTAACCTGTTAACGCGCAATCTGGTAACGTGCAATCTGGTAACGTGCAATCTGGCAACATGCAATCTGGTAACCTGCAATCTGGTAACGTGCAATCTGGCAACGTGCAACCTCAATCTGGTAACCTGGTAACCTGGTAGCGCGCAATCTGGTAACGTGCAATCTGGTTCCAGGAATCCCCGCACCAACACCGTACATGCACTATCACATTTCTCACAACACGATAATAATAAAAAAAAAAAAGATATTGCCGCAAATTGATATGAATTGCTTGTACTTTGTTCGCTGAATATTTTGGTTAATGCTTTTTGGACTCACTTTTTTCTTACCTTTTGTGCCTGTAAGGGATCTTCTTCAAAAATAAGAAAGACAAAGATTTATTTTATATACAGTATTTTATTTCTAATTTCTTAGCCTATAATGCCCCCATGCAAGAGTATTAACACCATTTTTAATTACATATCTCTTATCATCTACATAACTCAGTGCTAGCTTATTTACAGATTGCGTATAAATATTATGTATTTTAGATCTAATTATAAACATATTACCAAAAAATATTTTCTTTTTATACAAACAATCTCTTTAGTCATCAATATTCATACCATCTAACATTGTTTTCTTTACTCCTTCAGCTTTTTTAATTTGTTTGCTATCATTTTCGACTTCCGTTGAATACATCTTGGAACGAAGACCGACAAATTCTCTTAAAATTCCTCCATTCATTTCATCTTTCATCATTCCAATTACCTTTTTGTTTTTCATTGGTATGTTATATATATTATCAACAGGATAAGCTGATGTGTCGAAATGTTCATCAATATCAGACATTATATCATTATAAAAATTTTGAGTTTTAATAGAATATACAAACGAATTGGTATTCATATAATTTAATCTTATATTGTCACCATACTTTGATAGATCGAGTACAGTGAAACCTAGGTAAATTGGTTTGTTGTATATTACGTGAACACGATTCATTTGAATTGCTATCATGTTTTCTGTAAATTGCATTGAACTGTGAAAGTTCGGTTTTGCTATGAGACCCCGAGCACCTACCCTTTTTCCACAACTCTCCCAATTTGTATCAATTTTCACATCTTTTCGTTTGTCTACATTTTCCAGTGTTTTACCGTAAACAGCATTATTTAATAATTTAAAGAAGTTCTTTTCAAATTCATTTCTAGCCAATGTACGGTGATGTGTATTTAAATCGATGCATTTCTTTAACCAACATGAGTAGAGTGTATTTACCAATCCTGGAACACAGGGAGCGGGGAGTCATGACGTCACGGGTCAATGGCCTTGAGGTGGGTAAGTGTGTCAGTGTGGTTTTTGTGGTTTTCCGGTGTGTTTTTTTGTGGTTTTGCGGTGTATTTTTTTGTGGTTTTGTAAGTGTGTGGTTGGTGATAAGAGTAAAATATGATAAGGCATGCGTGATCGTGTTGTGAGAAATGTGATAGTGCATGTAGGTTGTTGGTGCGGGGATTCCTGGAACCAGATTGCAGGTGTTCGGGGATTCCTGGAACCAGATTGCACGTTACCAGATTGCGCGTTACCAGGTTACCAGGTTACCAGATTGCAGGTTACCAGATTGCAGGTTACCAGATTGCAGGTTACCAGATTGCGCGTTCCCACATTGCGCATTGCGTGTTACCAGGTTACCAGGTTACCAGATTGCAGGTTACCAGATTGCAGGTTGCCAGATTGCAGGTTGCCAGATTGCAGGTTGCCAGATTGCAGGTTGCCAGATTGCAGGTTACCAGGTTGCCAGGTTATCAGGTTGCAGGTTGTCGGATATGGGATCGTTGGTGCCAGATTGGAGGATACCTGGTGTAGTCAAAGTAATGTTTTTTGCGGTTTTGGAAGTGTGCTGTGCCATGAGGAGTGCGTGATAAGGCATGCGATTGTTGTTGTTGTTGGTTGAAGTAAAATTTTCGGGTATTTCTGTGCGGTCGGATAAGAATAAAAACAATAAGACTTGTATTTGGGGGATCATTGTCGTAGGTCGGGGCTGGTTCTCGTATTGTGGTTTTTGTACTGTTTTATTGGAATGTGTATTTCGTGTCATTGGTCTGTAGTACATTGGTGGTGATAAGATTTTTGTTTTTCGTAGGTTGGTTGGTTTTCTTTCAAGGTCATAGATTATACAGACGCTTTAGGCAATAGTCATATGATATCATATTTTGCGGTCACCCTGTTCTAAATTAACAAATCAAAAAACCTATAAAATGTGAAACCACATTCTGTTTTACTACACACCACTTAAATCGATCTTACGAAAACGACCAAATGGACTATCAGAAGGAATTAAACCAACTTGAAACTGGTGTCTTTAAGGATACAGTAAAAGTTTCCTTATTGAAAAAAGATTTGCCTTATGAAATAAGGCAAATTAAAATGTGTAAAACTAAATACGGTAAGCGCATGCTGTGCGAGTTGGTGGATTTTCAAGTAAGTGTACACATTCTGTACGTATGAAAACAAAAAAATATATATATATATCTTCATATAACAGGTTTTTCTTCCATCACGGTATAGCAGCATGAGTGAAGAAACGTCAAATATAATTAACAAGGAAGCGCATACCCTGACATATCTTGGCCCATTGGGAAGATCTTCACAAGTACGAATTGAAAAGTTGTAAATGAAAGGAATAAATAATGTTAAGAATCAAAATAAATAGTGAGAAAACAAATAAACTTTTTCTTTTTCTTTTTTTATTTATTGCTTAAATTGGTTACAAAATCTTGAATAATGTGTAGTGTAGCTTATTCTAAATCGTTCAAAGATTTCCTTAGAAGTAATGCATTTTCAAGTGCACAGCATCCATGATGAGCTGGACATTTTTTAATCTCAATGTTTTGCTCTCGCAGAGAACACAAGCTTGTGCATCCAAGTTCTTCGAGATCAAGGATAATATTGTTGATTTTGATATTTCCAAGAATCTCCTCAATCCACTTTTTCTTTTCAGCTCCCTTCACATAAAGTATTACATTTGTCTGAGCAAGTATTATCCTTCAAAAACTGTTTTACACTGTTGAAAGTTACAGAGCCAAAACACCAATCGAGATTGTGATGATTCCTCTTCAACCAAAGTACTTGCTTTCGGTATTTTGTCGGCAGCCTTTCAAATTCAAATGGTGGTTTAATGATGAAATTTTGAAATTCGCATTTATTAAAACTAATTGCCAGTTCTTTAACAATAAATTTATTATTAGATACTTTGAATCCTTGTACGTCTAAAGTTATAAAGTTTTTTTGTTTATGCATTCCGTCAAATGTGCAAACCGGGTTGAAGTGTGATGAATGTGTATCGACATGAGAAAACAGAATGTGCAAATGTTATTTTAAATAAGCCTTTTAATATCACCAGTTAGGGGAATGTACTCAAATATTCGATCATGTATCAAAACACAATATGCTGATGTATTCTCTGGAATGTTCTTCTGTGTTCGAATTTCAATTCTTATATCAATGGGGCCTGATTTTATTTCCTCATTTTGGTGTGTCACATCCACCACAATGATTGGAGCCACATTTTTAAAGTCATTACGTGATAATAGTGGCTGAGGCTCACGCATATAGTAGCTCTGTTGAAATTTTGCATACATTTCATATAAAATAGCATAACGATTGCGGGTGAAATTGAGTTTAAGATCATCATAGGGATACGTGTCAGAATTTAAATGGACTTTGATATCAATTAAATCGCAATGTTGAAAACCTGTTGCAGTTTCAAATACAATCATTACAAATCGCGGTCTTTCGCTATGTGGAGAAAGTTTCACATTCCACAAAAGCTGTGTTCCTTGTGTTAGCACCGGATTATAATGACAATCCCAGCTTCGGAATGCCATTGTTAAACGCTGACCACTGCTTATTGTTTTGAGAATATCTAACTTTGCATAATCAGCCAGTAGTATATGTGGAATCTTCCATGTAACATTTGTCACACTTAGCTTAACTTTTTCCTTTGTTTCACTAGAATAAACAGCATCCTGATCTGTTTTTGAACGTAGTAATATAAGCTCATGCTTAGAATTCAATATAATTTTATTAAAGTCTTCGGCAAAACCCAAAAGCATTTTAAGTGGTACACAAAAATTAAAATGTCCATTTTCTAATTCAGCGTTTTCCTTAACAAACCATCCAGCATTTTCCAACATTTTGCTTTCATTTTCGTTAAGAGAAACATAACTTTTTATTGTTGATGTTATGCCTAGATGTCGGGTACGGTCTATTTCAATTCCATTTATTTCATAACGTATTTCATCAAACAAATATGCTAAACAATTATTTTTCAACTTGATATTACGTGATATTGTTGCATTGTCAAGAGTTACATACCCTTCGATGTATAGATAACTCTCACTTGGTAATACATAGAGATCTTGATTCTGAATACATATTCTTATTTCATCATTATTTTTAAATGCTTGCAAGTATGGTGAGTAGCTGTGGTACTCCTTTTTTATAATGCTTTCATCGTAGATGGGCTTTTGTAATATATTTATAACCTCATTCATCATTGTTTTTCAATTGAAGTCCTAAAGATTTTAAGTATTCCTTATTAGCCTCGATCAATAATTCGCAACGTTTTCTTTTTTCTGCTCTTTTGTCTATTACCCCTGTTTCTTGTTTGGGGATTGGTGAAGGAGTGATTAGTGTACTAGATATTATGTTGTTTTTATCAAAAATAATGGCTGTTCGTTTTTTATCATAAATAATCATTATTCATCTGGTTTTAAATGAAGCCGGAGAGTTATTGTTTCTTCACGAAAATTTACCAGATTGCCGTCTTGGTCAACAATTTTAACAGTAATAGATGTTATTTGTCTGGTGGTCGCAGGTAAATAGATAACATTTTTGGGGATTTCATCTAATTTATACCCAGGACTACCGGTTAATGAAAACTCATGAAGTGTATGGGCCGGTGCACTAAGATCCGCTAACGATATTACATTCTATACGTATTACGTTGATTTTCATTATATTTATAGGTAAATCAGATTCATGCATCTCAAGTGACTTTAATTTTCGTCTACTGAATCCCAATAATGAACCAATACTTCGATCATGATCAAAATTAATATCATCACAACAGTACATTTCAGTTTTTAATGTATTATAATTCGCATCAATAAAAAGTTCACCAGTAGCGTTAATTTCCTCATATTTTTCGTGTATGTATTCAGAGATATCCACAAATTCATAGGAACCTACTGGAAGTTCTATGACATTGTTTTTCACATGGAACAGATTATTGCCCAAATCAACGTTGGGTATTGAATTGTATGCGTGGAAATCAACAAGACCGCAAACATAACTCCTTTCCAAATTAATTGGTGGAAAGTAATTAGCAGTTAGTATTGATGATGTACCGTTTAAAGTCAATGTTATTGACATCTTAAAGGATAGTATTAAAGTGAAAAGAAAATATCTAAGCCATGTATATTTAAATTTATTAAGCATTAAATTACAAACTTAAGCTATGCAATGATGTGTGTGTGTGTGTTTGTGTGTGGGTCGGTGCGGGTGTGTGGTAGAGTGTGATTTATAATATATCATTTTTTTCGATCCAAGAGTTGTGTTCATTTGAAAATCCTAACCATTTTACCAAGACTCTATTCCCTCTGGTTTTGAGAATTTGCTCCACAAGGTAACTGTTTGGAAAACTTGTTTTCATTAGCTCACATTCATAGAATCCTCCTTTGATTATTTTGCCTTCATAGTCCTCTAAAATATATGTAATCGGAGAAGTGATTTGAACATTTTTAATTTTAAATATTTCTGTTGTCCAGTTTGGGGTGTAACCTGTACTAAAAGTATGTTTATATTTACTGATTCGCACTCTTTCACCAACACTAAACTTTGGTTTAGTAAAGACTTTCAATTTATTATAGACAGTGCTTAATATATGATCTTCATTGGAAGAATTTACACTGGCCGGAGAAATTTTAATAGTTCTGTGTTTTGAATCATTATATTTTTTAACCAAGTCCTTGTAAATATTAATCCATTTATATGATCCATCGTAACTATACTGTTTCCACATGAGATTTTTCAAAGTTCTGTTGAAACGTTCAACTATTGATGCTTTTAAGACGCTGTATGATGAGTAATGATTAATATGATAGCTTTTCATTAGGTTTTGAAAGTTTTTATTGAAAAATTCTTTTCCAGCATCAGTTTGTAAATTGATTGGTGATCGACCTAAAACAAATATGCTTTTCATAGCATTGGTAACGTCAACAGCATTTTTGGTTTTCAGAGGAATAACCCAAGCAAATTTCGAAAAAGTGTCTATGACTGTTAGAAGGAATCGATATCCTTTGTTGTAAGATGAAAATGTTCCCATTTCAACCAAATCTGCTTGCCAAAGATCATCTATTCCTTTCGTTATTACTCGTCGTCGTTTAAAATTTCTACGAGCCTGCCTATGAAGTTCATTAACTATAGCTATTTTTTCATTGCTCATTTTTTGCTTAAAAGTATTGTTGCTTTCGTTTTGTCTACTTGATTAAACAGATAATTTTCAATTCTCACAATATTTTTCTCAATATGCGTGATATTTTCTTTCAGACTTTCCAGTTTTGTATTAAAAATGTGCATTTCCTTATCAACAGCTTCTTGGTTTAATTTTAAACGGTTACTAAGGGTATTCTTGACAATAGCATTTTCTTTTTCAATTTTCAGTGCTAAATGACTTATATCCTCTCTAACGAATCTTCGTGAAACTGCATCACTGTCTTCCGCCGGTAAACCTAGGTTCTTTAAACGTTTGTTATGGAGGGTTATGTTCTTATCACGATCTAAATTAAATCCCAACACTTTTTTTAATTTATTTTCATTTTGAAAATTACTATGGGGAGAGTGACCAAACTTGTCAACACTCATTTTGTAAATGGATCAAATGATAGTTGATTTATACTATTATATTACTTTCCCTTAGTTCTTCAATGATGGAGACAATTTCATTATTATGATTTGTATGACCCGCTGATTGAGAAGAAATAAGCAGTTTTAATCTGTTTACTAACTCGTTTGGATCATCCCAATATATATAGTTAGGCTTTTGTTTATTAACTTGCATTAATCGACCGCCTTTATGAATTTTAGGTGTACTACTATCAAGAAATAATTTTTTTATTATTTGCTTATATTTGAATGCTTTAGTTCCTTTAATTTGTTCATTTCCATCATGTCTAGGTTTATGTGCGCTTGTTTTAATAAGCATTTCCTTGTAAATTTTCAAGTCATTGGTTGTATGATTTTTAGGTGTCTTGTAAAATATTAATTCATAGAGTCCAGGTGTAAGAGTCCAGCTTTTATCACCAATCACAATCTCATTTGATTCAAGTTTAATTGTACTATTACCAAACTTTCATTTATAGTTGGGGGTTTTATACGGTCCGTATAACAAATCTAATTGATTGGTTTCAGATAGATCTGTTAATTCCCTGAACGTATTGTCATCATTTCCGTCATCCTGTGAGAAGAAATTATCAGCCTTGCTTGATCCATCATCATCATTAGCTGATATTTCTGCAGGGGAGGATTTCCTTTTTATAGGAGTACTTGCTTTAATTTCAAAATTAGTTTCAGTTGTTTTGTCATCATCATCAGTATTTCCTGTTGCCTTTTCAACTAATTTCTTAAGAGGTACAGTTAATGGTTTAAAAGTGTCTTCCAGAAGGCGCTCTGCATCTGTTTCCTGCATCTTGATACTTTTAAACTTTTTCCTTAATATATTTCTAGTCGTTACAACATCTTTCAATAGTTTCTCATTCATTTTTTCATCTACTTATCAGATCAGCTTTTATGAGATCAGCTTCTATCAGCCCAGTTCTTATCAGATCAGCTTCGATCAGATCAGTTCTTATCAGATCGGCTTTTATCAGTTCGGCTTTTATCAGTTCGGGTTTTATCAGATCTACTTCTTTATCAAAGCAGATTTGTTGTTGTTACAGCTTGAAAATCGATGCTATACTAAGTAAAAAAGCTGGTAAAACTGATTGTTTATAACTGAATGAAAACATCAAACCCCCTTCTGTATCGACCTTTATCAATAGGAAAGTCTTTGCAAATAACAACAAATCCATAACTAACCTTCCAGCATGTGTCACAAAGATTGTTAAATTTTTCAAAAGTCATATCCATACCCACATGATCCTTATAAATATGCTTTATATTCATTTCATCTTGTTTAAACATAACAATCATATTTGCATTATCCCGTATCAAATGTTTAGGAATGCGTGTATATGTTTGACATAAATAAAAACAATCGATATTTTTATGACGACTCATACAAAAGTAAGACCTTATATTGTCCTGCTTCTCACACGCGACATCATCAAATATAATAATGGAGTCAGTTTTTGCTTCATCAGGTGATAAGACCTGTTCGCTTGCGGAAAACGTGTAAAACCCCATACCTTTTATAGGTTTTATTAACTGCTTCAAGTACTCATATTTAGATTGATACAATGATTTGGAATATAAATAAATGTTTTTAAATTTAATTCCATTCGGGCTCTATATCAAACTAATCATAACATTTGTTTTTCCACAATTTGACGGACCAGCAATTAAGGCTCTTATTGAATTTGGTAAAAGTGAACTATGCCTTAGTTTCGACAAATTATTTTTCGAAAAATCTAAGTTTCGAACACATATATCTTTATGTTGCTTAATGAAACGCATCTTAACTATTAAATTATTACCTTTAAAAACATTTACTTTTATAAACCTATTTCAGTTTAAGGCCGTACGTTCAACAACACACAATAAAATGGTGGTATCTTACAAAAATAAGTACAGTCACAATCGAAACATAGTCGGAAGAGGTCTCATAAATAATTTAATAAATTCCCTATCTTTTGAACTTCATCTACCAGGTACCAATTTTGTGGACCTGGCACTAAACTTGAGAAACGTTTAGAGAGAGGCGATAAAGGAATCAATCCATTGGATTCTGCTTGTCGAGAACATGATATTGCCTATTCTCAATCAAACGATATAAGCAAAAGACATAAAGCCGATCAAATATTAGCTGAAGAAGCCTGGTCTCGAGTTAAATCTAAAGATAGTGACTTTTCTGAGTTCAAAAACGCATGGTTAGTAACAAACGCTATGAAGACCAAAGTAAAATTCGGATTGGGGAACAAAACAGATGACTCTGGTAAGAGAACTATGAAGGTGTCAAACAAAAGTAGCCTCTTCAATCAGGCTGTAAGGAATGCGAAAAAATCACTCTATGAAAAGAATCCTGAAAATATTGAAAATGCAATACGATTTGCACGAAAAGCAGTAAATAATATATTTAGACGAAAAAAATCAGCTGTAAAGATTCCACGTATCATACCGATACCCAAGACAGGTGGTATTCTTCCCCTTATTCCAATAATTACGGCCCTTGGAGCTCTTGGAACCATGGCAGCTGGTGGAAGCTCTATCGTTAAAACAATTAATCAAGCAAAAGCTGCTCAAAAACAATTAGAGGAAGCCAAACGTCATAATCAAACAATGGAATCCATTGCAATGGGAAAAGGTCTATTCCTTAAACAACATAAAAAAGGATACGGTCTTTTTTACAGCCCGCAGCCAAAAAACTACCAAGGCGGGCACTCACGGATGTTGACTTGAAAAAATATACCCAAAATTTACCACATTTTAGAGGGGTCTTTATGCTAGATAATCTTCCAAAAAACCCTCTACAACGAGAATGTGGTATCGTTAATCTGGATGATTCCTCGGGGCCTGGAACACACTGGGTAGCATATAGGAAGAACAAAAACCATAAGGAATATTTCGATAGTTTTGGAAATCTACAACCACCTAAAGAAATCATCAAATATTTGGGGGAAAACATACGATATAATTACAATCGTCAACAAATATATGATACATATAACTGTGGTCACTTGTGTCTTAAATTTCTTTATGGTTCCATAAAATAATCAAAAATAAAACAAACATTTACAAAAACAACATATTTTTTATTTAAATGTCTTATATTTTACATCTGATGTGGAATCTGAATTTGGTTTAATTTCACTGTATTTGAATGGATTTTTAAAAACGCTATACTCCAGTTTTTTTTGTTTGACAATGATTCTTTCATCTCAGGTTTTGGTTTCTGATCTTCCATAGTAATGCTGTTCAAGTTCGAATGCTGCGATGAGACTGTTTCGATCTTCAAATAATCAAAATTCAATTTCTTTTATGTCTATCATTTCATCCCATTCTTAGTATGTGCAAAGTGTGTTGGTACATGTTCTGACATGCTCTCTGATGACTAATATTTATGTAATTATCATTTCATAACTCTGCTTGTATGCTTTAACATTAATCATTTCAACGTCCGTTCGATAATCTAAGTCTTTCGTAGTAAACATTTCAATTTCACCATTACTCATAATTCTTTCGGTTTCATATTCACGGTATTCGAAGAGGCTTATGTTCAATGTACGATTTTTATAATTACTATCATATATACATCGGATAGTTACTTCTAGATTTTCATATTCCAATTTAAAGTGTCTGTAAAATTTTTGTTCTCTTTCAATTATTCCAGCAATATCCTTTTCCTTTTTGATTAAATCTTGCCTGAATGCTTCTATTGCCTCCTCAACGGTAAAATATTTTTTCTCATCATTTTGCGGTATTGGTAATGGTGTTGTTTGCGGCAGCTGCGATGGTGTTGTTTGCGGCAACTGCGATTCAACAAGTTTCATTAATTGAAAAGATAAATCAATTATTAAAGTTTCATTATTGGGTAAAAGCAAGGTAAACTCCAGGCTGCCTTTATTATCACGAACAGCGGACAGATTTATTGGTATTGGGCTAGCTTGCAATAAACCTAATGAAAGGCAGGTTAACAACAAAAGAAACTTGTACATTTTTTTGATATTTGTTCTCCTTAGGAGATATACACAGTAGGAATAACAAAATGATACTAGAATAACTTTCTTGAAATCAGTGCTTTTATTTTAATCTGTTATATAATGACATTAGTTTCTTTGTTCGCATTATTACACCATGTAACATAAAACACCCACAAGTGTCCGGACCAGCTTCGCATGTATCTGATGACCAGCAACATGTTGAATAGTGATGACCATTTTTCGATTTAATAAGACAAGCATATTTATATTGGCACAATATTGAGTTGCACTTCAAAATCTCACCATAATGATTATCTAGCAAATTTTCTTTGTTATCTATTAAAAATTCGTGAATCTGCTTTGCAAATACTAACAAATTTATGTTCTCCATTTTACAACGAATAATAACTAGCATGCACTAGTTTTATTATCAATTCTTAGATTTTAGCTCAAGTTCATCTATTAATTTTATATCCTCTTCATCAATATTTCTTAAATCATCAAACTCGTCAAATATGCAAGACGCTTGGAAACGATTTAAAGTCTTCATACGCCTGACACCATCGTTTGTTGAACCTACTAACGTTATTGCACCACCCACTACTTCAATTCTAAGATGTTCACCAGCATTAAATGAATATTGTATTGATGGTACAAATTGCGGTACGGCTTCGCCTCTACGCATGTTTAGCAATAAGCTTTTATATCCATCATCAACCGTTAAATAAACTGATAAATTTTCATCAATCACATCTACCCTTACAATCCTAAAATATTTCCACGATGAATGGCATATGCAATATTTGTCACCAGATTTAATTTTCTGAATCCAAAACATTTAATTGTCATATTTTCTTTTTAACACAAAATGCCTTTTTTTTATGAATACACATGCACGTAGGATACTTTTTTTGTTTTTCTACAACACACGATGAGCAGCAACCACAATTCTTGAAACAAATTTTGATTATCCTCAACCAAAGCATTTGTTATTACTAATATCTTTCTCATTAAATACAATCACTTTTATAGGTCAGTTTTCTGTAAATAGGCAAACGGATGTATATAAAACATTCAAAACAATTACCACAAGTTAACGAAACTTATTTCCATAAATAAGAATCATGTATCTTATCATTTTCCCATGGCACTCACACTTCAAATACCGGAAATCTTACTTCAACCAACAACAACAACAATCGCATGCCTTATCACGCACTCCTCATGGCACAGAACACTTCCATATCCGACAACCTGCAACCTGATAACCTGGTAACCAGGTAACCTGCAATCTGGCAACCTGGTAACCTGGTAACCTGCAATCTGGCAACCTGCAATCTGGCAACCTGCAATCTGGTAACCTGCAATCTGGTAACCTGGTAACCTGGTAACGCGCAATGCGCAATCTGGGAACGCGCAATCTGGTAACCTGCAATCTGGTAACCTGCAATCTGGTAACCTGCAATCTGGTAACGCGCAATCTGGTAACGTGCAATCTGGTTCCAGGAATCCCCGCACCAACAACCTACATGCACTATCACGTTTCTCACAACACGATCACGCATGCCTTATCATATTTTACTCTTATCACCAACCACACACTTACAAAACCACAAAAAAATACACCGCAAAACCACAAAAAAACACACCGGAAATCCACAAAAACCACACTGACACACTTACTCACCTCAAGGCCATTGACCCGTGACGTCATGGCTCCCCGCTCCCTGTGTTCCAGGATTGGTAAATACACTCTACTAACATGATTGCTTAAATTTCAAAATTCTATGTATTTTTAAGATTTTCATACCATGTGTAACACATTGCTGCAAATTTCTATAATGTATGATATATTTTGATTTATGAGTTAAATCCGCTATGAGCTTATTAAATTTAGAATTTGGCGGTTTTTTATTCTCTGGACAAAAAGGTAAATCATTATGCTGGTCGTGAAGGCATTCGGGATATTGTAAGTCTACCTCCAAAATGTAGCCAATTTGAGAGTCTGATATCGAAATTATCAATTTCCATCCAATCAAACTCACCATAGGGCAGACTCTGTGACATTGCCCAACCATATAGATTATTAGCATCTAAGTACGCTAAATATTCAGATGGACTGTCATTTTTAAAGTCACTCATGTATTTATTATTCGCCTTGGTGTGTCTACAACAACATTGCACAAGACCACCTCTAATACCTCTCTGAATGAAAGTGAACATGTTTATATCGGTAATTAATTCAAGCTTTACTTTCGTCACCATCAACATGGCATCCCATGATAAACCTGGTGATGTATAATATTGACAAGGATCCAGACCATAAATACTTTTACAGACTTTTCTAAGATTCTCAAATATATCGGCAAGTAATAAAACATCGGTCTTTAGGTACAACTCTAAATAATCTAAAAGGCTTTCACATTTAAAAGTTTTCCATACAATTTTTGCAAAATTATATTCATCTTCAGTGCAACTAGTATTACTAATTGAACTAAAAAAATTGAGTTGAGGTGGAAGACATTTCTCATTTAATCGCTCCCACGAATTAATATATTCATAAGGAAAAACACCTTTTTTTGTTAGTAAATTGAATTCATCATCGGCACTATAAATTGAGCGAACAATTTTGAAATCATCTTTTGATAAATTTTTAGCTAAAGAATCTAAACTAGAGGCCATAAATTTAAACGAGTCTAGAAATCTAATCTCAATCAATTATTCAGTACTAACTTTTATAGATTTTCTCAGTGATATGTATCTTTCTTTGTTTACTGCAATCACACTAATATTACCCGGAATATTTGACAAATCTTTTATAAACAAATGGCAATCATAGCCTGAAAAATTATGAAAAAACACAGGAACAAATT
Organism: Volucella bombylans; assembly: GCA_949129095.1. NCBI lineage: Eukaryota > Metazoa > Arthropoda > Insecta > Diptera > Syrphidae > Volucella > Volucella bombylans. Next base: position 54,676,934 of record OX422141.1, read on the forward strand.
TCGGAACTTGAAACTTTAAATTACATTTATTATGGGCTGGTCCTCGGTATTTGCCTGTAAGATGACAATGATCTGCTACTCGGTCATAGCCCAAAGTCTTTTTGCAAATGTGGCAGAATTGACTTTCATTGTGAAATCGCAATTCATCTATTGTAAGAGGATTCATCGGTATCTGAACAGACAAGTATTTTTCATTTATATCTTGCACATCTTTTATTAAGGTTTCAACAAAGATTTTCGATGCATCCAAACCCTTATATACTCTGAAAGCTTTGAAGTCGTTGTTGAAGGAACACTTTACATAATAACTAAATGCGCAAGGGACATGCACTTGCACTGTTGTGGTAGATGATACGTTTGATTGTGGTAAACAAGTATCTACATTTTTTAAAATGCATTCAAAATCTGCATATATTACGAATGGTACATCCATCTGCCTCTCATAGTTTGTAAATTCTATATAAGACTTATCAGCAGGGGGCATTTCTGTTACAATTTTCTTACAATCTAACTTAAGAATATTAAAATTACGCTCATTGCCAAAATATTGTAGGCAGCTGTTACATATGAAGAATCTGTGTTCATCCGTTCTCGTCTGCGTATTTAATAGTCTACAAAAAAAGATATAGATAGATATAGAAACAATAAATTAAAGAAAGAAAAACTAAACTAACTTACTTTAAGATATTTTTGATCCACACGTAATGGGATCTCTCACTATATTGTAGAAGCAGCAAGTTTATGTGGATTTGTTTTTCATCCAACGTAATGTAATAAGGACCTATGATCTTTTTATTTTCATCATCGTAACCGAACACATTAACACTGATATTTGTATTCATTTGCTCAAATCTTTTTACATCACTTAATTTTAACGGGAATTCTAAATCATCAAATCTTAGAGTCAGCCCATTTTCAAGCGAAATTGTGGTATTTTTTATATCACTAATATTATAGGTTGACGTTCTCTGAGGGTCACTACTTAATGGTGCTACTGCTGATATTATAGCCCATTTGAAACAAAATTCATCATCATTTTTTACATTAATACACGCTTTTTTATTTGACAAAAAGTTTGGAAGTTGTATATATTGTGAACCTCTTATTGGTCTGTACTCATTCACATTTATTTCTATATGTATGATTCTTATCAATGTCCGCCCACTATCACGCTCTTGGAACTCTTCCATTTTCGTGTTAATGTTCAAATACATTTCATTATACAATCTATCTATATGCATCCCGTCTGCACTTTGAGCGAGGCACATTTTAGATTGGAAAGATTTAATAGATATCACCATTTCTTCTTCTTCTCCTTCTTCTCCTTTATTTAATTTCATATACTCAGCAAAAAGTTCCATGTTAAATTTAAAGTTTGAGTGTATATCCAAAAGTCTTTTTAAATTTTTACAAATCATGTTCTTCGAATCATTAAAAAATCTATGAGGGTCAATAATATTCTCATTTTTGTTTTCATATAAAAATGCCTGGATCCGATTATTAAAAACGTTTTTAACAACTTTAAATTCATCACATGTTTCACAAGGACTTGCACTATTCTTCTTGTGCAAATTTGTTCGGATATGAGCATACCAATGTATTTTTGGCACCTCTATCTTACACTCCACACACATAACGACATCAGAAATTTTGCAAAACGTCTTCAAAAAACTTTGGTTGACGTCCGAGTCCTTTTTACACATAGAACGAGTCATATCAGAACGAACATCGTGACACGTAATCATGTGGTTTAAGAGTTTATCACTTCTGCTTAAAGTTTTTAAGCAAATATTACAATGATGTTTATCACCATGCACACTAACAACATGTCTTCTTAAATTTTTATTTAAGGAAAATTCCTTTCCACAAAATTCACAAATAAATCCTTTCATTGTTTTTTCTTCTTTGATTTAGCACACACAAAAACTTTAGAGTTTAATTTAAATGAACTAGCAGTTTAGACGACCAATGCACGTTTTCAATTGAGTGTTTCTTGCAATACACTCTTTTAAGTAGCAGAAAAAATGAACCGCACATCGGATAGTGATATCTATTTTCATATTCTAATTTAAGCGCCTGTATAATCTATGGCCTTGAAAGAAACCCAACCAACCTACGAAAAACAAAAAAAAATCTAATCACCACCACTACAGAACAATGAATCGAAATACACATTCCAATAAAACAGTACAAAAACCGCAATATGAGAACCAGCCCCGACCTACGGCAATGACCACCAAATACAAGTCTTTTTGTTTTTATTCTTATGCGACCACAGAAACACCCGAAATTTTACTTCAACCAACAACAACAATCACATACCTTATCACACACTCCTCATGTCACAGCACACTTCCAAAACCACAAAAAACAATACTTTGACTGACCTGACACCAAGAATCCCCCCCCCCCCCTGGTAGCAGGAACCCCGCACCAACAACGTATATGCACTATCACATGTCTCACTACACCATCGTGCATGCCTTATCATATTTTGCTCTTATCACCAACCACACACTTACAAAACTACAAAAAAACACCGCAAAACCACAAAAAAACACACCGACACACTTACCCACTTCAAGGGCATTGACACGTGACGTCATGGCTCCCCGCTCCCTGTGCACCAGGATCGGTAAATCCCCTCTACTCAAATGTAAGGGAAATTCGGATACAGCTTTCAAGCCAGTTACATTAGGACCTATACCATTACTCGAAACTTCATACCCTAAATAGGTTATTTTTTGAAACATAAACAAACATTTATCATAACGCAATTGTAGCTTTTGTTCCATAACTATAGCCATAATTTTTTCCAAAATAACTAAATGTTCGTCTTTCGTTTCAGTAGCTATGAATAAATCGTCAATATATACGAGTAATTTTGAGGAATTAATAAGATCCTTAAAAATAGAATTAATAAATCGTTGAAAAATGCGTAAATATTCAAATTGTCCCATAGGTGTAATAAAAGAAGTGTATTTAATTGAGCCCTCGGACATTTACACGGACATTTAACCACCTTTAAGATCTAGAAGAGAAAAATCATTTTTACCCCTAAATCGATCCAAGTGATCCTCAATTAATGGTAGCGGAAAATTGTCCTTAACTGTGACTTTATTAAGTTGCCGAAAATCTGCACAAAGACGCAATTCACCGGTTTTTTTCCTTGCTAAAACTATAGATGACGTAAAAGTGGAATTGCACTTGCGGATAATTTTGTTTTGAAGTAACTCATGTAAGATTTTCTGCAACTCCAACTTATGCAAGTAAGGCAATCGTCTAGGTGTACAATTAGAAATACTCTTCGGATCTATCAAAGTAATTTGCATTTCATAATCGCAAGATTGGTACTCGTATAAACACTTGTTGTTTGTACTCCCGATGACTAAAATGTTAACTTTATCTTTTTCTTCCCAGGTCAAATTTTCATTTATGTTCAATGAAAACTTTTCATCGCGGTCTTTGCATTCATCGATATTAAGAATTTCCATAATATTATTATTCAAATTATTATCAATAGGTTCTTCTTCAAAATTATCTAATTTCTCTGAAGTTAATTTAATATTACTCTTCTTTTTTTTTACTTTTTACCCTACCTAAAATAATAACATTTTTCATAGAATCATTTTTAACAACATGCAAACATAATTCAACTAAACTACTTTGAAGTTCGATTTTACAATGCACTTTTCCACAAATAACTAATCTACTATTGTTAATACCCACATAGTCTTCCATGGCCGGCTCGATTGATGTCATCAGATGGGATGGTATATACTTCTGCTGCACGAAGCTTATTGGACTTCCTGTATCAATCATAGTCATCGCCTTCAATGTCATACTGGCTGCTCCGGAGTCGTTGTAAAGAAATTCATAATTGAAGAAACCGTTGAAATTTCGTAGAAGAACCACTATTGGTTTCGAAGTTCGTTGAGGCCAGTCTTTAACATGATGGTTTCTCTGCCCACAATGATAACACGACTCCCGTTCTCTGCTCGGCTTGGGTGTGTCCAACATCACTGCAAATCAATAAAAACTCTTTCACAGTTGCCATATTAGTTTACACAAATAACACAATAAAATAATCGAAAACTCAACATAAAACTTAAACTTTTTCTTAATTTACGGACTTTGAGTTAACTAATCCAACTTCTGATTTATTTGTAGAGACTTTTGAATAAATAAAATAACAATGTAAAACACAACAGTGCTAGTTAACGTTACCTTTCCGGGGTAACTGAAAAAAACCCGAACTCCAACTGTTCGGGAGTAAAACACGTATTCAAATTAAATTAAATTTCTTTATTACAATTAAAATACTATACACGCCTATGTCCGAAGTAAGACTGCCACACCAATCCACACAACAGCTCTTCGTTACCTTGATTCCACCTGATGCGATACGCTGACTTAGCGCTTCCCACGAATAGTGCATTCGGCGCATGCATGTACATGAAATCCATCGGATGCGCGTGTGCTTCGTCAGCATATATTCCCATGCAAAGTATTCCCACTGTGATCTTCGCAGTGGGTCGGGTTTCCAGGTTGCAGTCTGCTGGATCGTGTTAACTCTTCGAAAATCTACGGCCCGTAGATCAATGACGTCAGAAATTAGTTATACTAAGTGGCTGTACAGGTTGTACCAGCCGGTGTATCCTGAAGTTAGCTAATAGAAGGGAGTTTCAAACTGCCGGTAATTTTTCGCCATATAATATATGCTAGAAGGATTAACAGCAGAAGGATCACCGCATCCGAAGCCGTGGATATTCTGAGTTTATTTGATAGGTTGCGAAGACGTTCTATATTTTTCAGTCTAAGGCCATGAACGTGTTGAAGGTCGATCTTATGTCCTTCGATTGTTACGTTCGCCATCGTTGGAGGTAGGGCCTGTAAACTGGTTAAGCTAGAGCTCGTGAATGTATGGTTCTTTAGATGTATTGTCTCGTTGTTTAGACGTATAACGAAGGTTCCCATCAAGGTTTGCGTAGAATTCCCTGACGCAAGATCTCCATTGTAGTTTGTAATAAAGATCGTATCCTTACCAATAAGCTCAATGACCTCGTTATTGTTCGTACAATAAGTGCAGGCTGCGTGACCGCCTTTCAATAATCTCGCCGTGCAGTGATTCTCCGGAATTTTCACTACCGCTTCTTCCTTGCACACGGTGGAATTGCTTATAGAAAGACAGTTTTTTTAGTACTCCATATCTTTCGTCCTGGTTGATAAGGAATCTGCTAAACTCGATGTCGACTTGCTTCCCATCAGCGATAGTAGGCCTCACCAGGAGTTGATTGTAGTCCCCCTTCCTAACCTTTGGTATTGATAGGATGTATAATAACATGGATTCGTTGGTGTAATTTGATTGTGATCCGAACTCGACCGCTTCAATTTCATTGGCGTAGGGTAGAGTTTCTAACTCTGATACGAGAGTGTTGATCTCGTCATGATTCAGCAAGTTTGTGTTAATAATGCCACCTTTCGCCATTTGACAGGCTCGTACCATTTCGTCGATTTCATCTTTAATAAGCAGGATTTGATTAATAACGTCCTGCTGGAATTTTTCAATATCCGTCGTTTTAATATCGTTGTTAGATTTATCGATGACCCAGTTAATCTTCCTCGTCATATCCTTGATGACGCCAAAAAGTTCTTCGTTGACCTTGTATTGGTGGTTGTTGTTCTCCACAATGTCTTGTTGACTTCCCAGGATTTTGTTCCAATCTGCTGCGTCTGGGTTCCCAGCGACCCACTTCCATGCCGAGCCGATCCAGTCAATGGACCTCTGTCTTCTCCGTGATCTGTTCCTTAGAAGATTGATTCGATCGCTTATTTGGCCCAGGTAGAAATTAATAAGGGCCTTCGTATCTTTGTCTTTGATGTGCCTTCCGATGGAGTCGGTGACCTTCCCAATTTGATTTTCGAATTGGTTCAGGTCTATGACATGCACGAGGTTGAAGTCGCCGCTGACTATCCACGTTTTACCTTTCTTGATGGAAACTACTGGAGCTGAATATTCGAATATATGGAATCCACGAGACATTGCTATGCAGATTAGGCAGGCCAGTCTGTAAATATTAACTTTTATGGCTGTGATTATGACAAAACTTTAGGATTACAAAGGTTATAAAATGCTAAGCACAACTAGTCTTACGCTAATGACATTACTTTTGCTGTATTTATTAATTTTTTAATCTGTATTAAATCATCTTAAAATCGTTTTACTTTTAAATGCTAGGTATTGACATATTTATTTATCTAAATCTTTGCTCAGATTTTTGTATTACAAAATTATCTTAAAAATATGTTAAAATCATCTTAAAAGTATGTTAGACTTAAATATTAGATATGAATAGTTATAAGTTTATAGGCCTTAATTTTTGTGTATTCAAGGATATAATCCATATTTTTTATATTTTTTTTTTTTTAAAGTATGCATTAGACATTTTTTATATTTTTTATGTGGGTTTTATGAACCCTTCTGCCTGTTGCAGTGGTAACAGTGACTTTATTATCACGCGCTACTTCTTCCTTTCGGAAAAGTGGCTTATTTTTAGCCTGAATGCCTTTTGAGGCTGTGTATATAACATCACCTTTTTCATAAGCCCTTGGAGGCGTTCTTTTTGTATTTCTATAGAGATTTGATTCTCTTTGTTTTCTTTTTATTTCGTGCTTTAATTCTCTATTAACTTTAGTACGGAAATCTATCATGTTTTGGTAATTAATTCTTTGCGTGCGGTCAAAAAAGATATCGTTTGGCTTTCGCTTTGTCACCGAATGAATTGAGTTATTATACCTATCGACCGCTATATAGAGCAGTTCCTTCAGTCGCAAGTTTCTGTATTCTAATCTGAGGCATCGAAATATTTCAAGTATAGTTGAATGAAACCTTTCAACCTGACCGTTTACTTCAGATCGACGAACGGGTGTGTGGTAGACCTTTATTCCTAACATCTCTATAAAGTTAACTATGATTGGGCTTAGGAGGCTACTCTCGTTGTCGGTCACCAATATTTTCGGTGCTGTGAAGTAATGAATAATCTTTAGGATTTTTTCACGAAGATGAAGGACACTTCTGTTTTTTATATGAAAAAGTTTGCCAAATTTTGAGAACTTATCAATACAGCTGATAAATTTTTTATTCTGGACCTCGATGATGTCCAAGTGAAGGATTTCACAGGGGTAGGAAGGAATGGGAGTTGGTTGAAATTCGGGATGAATTGGGTGTCTATCATATTTATTAGCATTGCAATTCACATGAATTCACATGATTTGGTGTATCCCTTTATCAGACTATTCATTCGCGGGAAGTAGTACTTCTCGAGTAACTGTTCCTTGTTCTCACGAGGATTTCGATGTGCCCTTCTATGTTCGTTCATAATTAACTCGCATACCCGGTCCTGATTTTTCACATCCTCCACCAATCTTTGCGTTATTCGGATCTTATAATTCGCAAAGTGCTCTAAAAATACCTCCTGTAACATTGCAATAAGAGACTCTGGAATTTTCATCCCGTTTATGACATTCGGTCTAAGTTTGGCTTTTAATATTTTGGTCAGCTTGGTTTTATCCATATTGTCCTCGGAGACATAGTGTCGAGAGAAACCTGGGTGTGGTTCTTCGTATATCTCTAATCCCCTTGCGGCCCTGATGATTACTTGATTTCGGAAAACATTTAGTGGTGCTTCAACGTGGGGGATTAGATCGGAGCTATCCTGTTCGGCACTATGCACTGTCTGACTATCGGAGTCTGTTGATGCTTTAGCTTCGGAGGCTGAGTTGGTTAGGGAGTCAGCGCTCAAGGCAGTTTCCGTTAAGGAATTTTGTTCGCTGGCTGTTTCAGTCGCAGAGCCATTTTCTGCTTTATTCGAACTATGTGCCGCCTCAGCTCGTGCTGAACCGGACAAGTTATTTACATGACTTTTGAGCCTGGAGAGAGCATCTGCTACAAAGTTTGATTTACCAGGTTTGTAAATCAATTCACAGTTATACTGCTCTATGCGCGCCTTCCAACGCTTAAGTTTAGCATTGTAGTTTCGATTCCCAAGTGCGAAAGTCAAAGGCTGGTGGTCTGTGAACACTCTAATTTTCTTTGCGCCGTATAGATATGATCGTAAGTTATCTAAGGCCCAGACTATTGCCAGCATTTCTTTTTCGTTGGTTGCATAGTTTTCCTCGGTCTTGTTTAATGACCGTGAAATGTATGCAACTGGTCTGTCTTTGCCTATTTCGCCCTGTGAAAGGACTGCTCCGATAGCGTAGTCTGAAGCATCGGTCGTGAGGTTAAAGGGTTTACCGAAATCAGGGAAAGCTAGGACTTCTGATGATGTTAGTAAAGTTTTCAGTTCGCTAAAGGACTTCAGTTCTTTCTCGTCGAGACTCACCGGTATTTTCCTTGATTGGTTTGCCCTTACCTGAGCATTTTCCCCTCTTGTGAGATTAGTTAGGGGTTTTGCGACGAACGCGTAGTCGCGAATGAACTTCCTATAGTATGACGTAAGGCCAAGGAAAGACTTGAGTTCTTTTAAATTTACTGGTAGCAATAGGTTTTGAATAGCGGCAACCTTTTTGGAGTCTGGTCGGATGCTTTCGGGGGTTATAACATAACCAAGGAAATCAACTTCGGTTTTCATGAAGTTGGTTTTTTCGAGATTCACCTTGAGGTTGGCATCTCGTAGTCAGGTGAGAATAATTTCTAAATTTTTTAAATGGACTTCCTCATTGTCACCAAAGATGATAATATCATCTATGTACACATAGCAAATTTTGCCTATGTACTCTTTGAGAACGTCATCAATCATCCTTTGGAAGACTGCGGGCGCATTTTTCAGCCCGAAGGGTAACCTGAGGAATTCATACTTCCCGTTCATGGTGGAGAAGGCTGTTTTCGGGATGTCTGATGGTTTCATCGGTATTTGATGAAACCCTGAAGTCAGATCGAGAGTCGTGAAATATTTCGCTTTACCAAGACTTGCTAGTGTGGAATTTATTTCCGGAATTGGGTACGCGTCGGATACGGTCACTTGGTTAAGACGCTTGTAGTCTATCACCATGCGATACTGCTTTTCGCCTGATGGTTTTGGCTTCTTTGGCACAATCCAGATAGGAGAATTATATGGGCTTCTAGAAGGGCGGATAATTCCTTCTCTTAAAAGCTCATTTATTTCTTTTTCTACTATCTCTCTCATGCAGGTCGGGTAAGGATAGCTTTTTGCGAATATATGTTCTTGGGTTGTAGTTCTTATCTCTGCCTGTATAGTGGTCTTTACAATTTCTCTTTCACTTATGGGCCCAAAAAGGGTCTTATATTTTAGGATTAGGCGGTTCAATTCCGACTTGGCATTCTCAGAAAGGGCATCGCTAAACACGATGTAGACTTGCTTGGAAGGTTCTTCTTTGAGGGGGATGACAGCATCAGGGCATAAGGTTAGAATGTCTCGTTTTTTGTCTATGACAGCCTCAAGTTCTTTCAGAGTATCAACGCCGATGATGCCGTCGAAAGATGTAAGGCCAGGCAGAACGTAGAACGTTAAAAGAGTATTATTTCCAAGCCTTTCGAAGAATTTTCCCTTCACACATTCTGTAATTTTAATCTTGCCGCCTGCCGAATGAACCATAAAGGGTGATTTTACGGGGGTTGTTTTTTGCGATACAGATGGACTAATGAAATTCTTGTTCGCCCCGGTATCGACAAGAAATTTCAGAATAGTTCCGTTTCGGACGATGAATTCTATGTATGGTACGCTGGATAGCCTCCCGACATAAAATTCTGTTCGTCGATGTGCTCCTCCGCGGATGCGACGTAGGCTTCAACATCATTGGGCACCTCTGGTTGACCCTCGTTATGAACCTCGTCAGCCGTTTGTACGTTGTAGAGTCTCTGGTGCTTCTGCTGGTAGTTATCGGACTTAGCCTTCCGCTTAAATGGATTACTACCCTGTGGCTTGTTCATATAGTTCACCTGACGTGACTGAATAGACTGGTCGACATCCATCTTCGGGTGAGGTTTGGGCGCACTTGGTCGCGGAGGTGCCTCGTTTTCGCTTGGTTGCGGATGGTTATTGTGCTTAGGTTTATCAAACCTATGCTGTGGGAAATTTCTCCGATGAGGCCTAGGTTCTTGTCTGAAGGTCTGGCTTATGGGAACCGTCACCGTGTTTGATACATTCGTATTATGAATCGTATGACTCCGGTAGTTGAGGTTTTGTATCTCCAGGCAAGCCGAATAAGCTTCCGGGAGAGTTTGCGGTTTTTGGATAATTAACATCCTCGATATATCGCCGTTCAGACCTCGTACGAAAACGTCTAGAGCTCTGTTTCGGTAAGTCTCCACCAACGCTGTGACTGTTTCTTGAGAGAAACTCTCTGTCTTAATCTTGTTGATCATTACAGACAGCTGATGATTTACCGCTGCATAGAATTCATAGAGTTGGAGCCCCTTTGAGACAGCTGATTAAGCTGGTGCTCCAATGTTCGCATGTCCCTTTTATCTGCGTAATGCAGCGAAAGACATTGCTTAATTGTAGGCCAGTCATCATCAAAAATATTATATGATATCAGCGCAGCATCAGCGCTGCCCCGAACCTTTTGCCTTATATGCTGCAGAATAGCCCGATAAATCGGCTTGGATTTCACAATTTCGAAATCCTTTAATATTGCCTCGACGGTATGAACCCATGAAATATATTGGGTAGGGTTACCGTCGAAAGGCTGGAGTTCCTTAACACAGTCCGGCAGGCGACTTATGGCCTGCAAGTCGGACTCGGTCTTAGGACCGCACAGCTCTACTGGATTCTCTAGCGCCGCCTCTGGCACTTGTTTGTCTTCAAGTACCTTAAGGCGCCCTTCGATTCCAATAAGTTGGGCGAGGATATTATTAATCGCTCCGGTTAATTCCGTTAGGGACCTAGTAACACCTTCCATTTAAAATGATAAAACTTATATCAACAGGGAAAAAATATATATGTATATCCTACAACTAGGTGAACAAAGAATAATAATACTTAGCTCAAGCCGATATTTTTGACACTGTATATTTCCTTTTCAGCAACGCTCAACACTGATTTCCGCACTATAATTTGCACTATTTAGTTATTTGCTTTATCATGTATATCATGTATTGGTATAACAAATTTCTCACTAAAATTACTATGCACGTATTTCATACATATTTTTCTTTCGCTTTTTCCTTTTTCAAAGCGCTTCCCTTAGGGTATTTTTATCTTATATCCACTTATTTGATCACTCTTTATTTTCCTTTCACACTCACATTAATTTTAACATGGTGGGGAATTCTTTATCGGCACTGTAATTTTGTATCGTCACTGTATTTCCTTGTTCGTTTATATTATTTTTTTTCCTCCCTTTCGGGTATTATTCCGTAACTATTAGAACGAAAAAAATGTAAAAGTAAGAAACCGGCCTCTGGAATTGCTGTGTTGATCCCGTTTAGTCGCAAGCGTTTATGATTGCAAGCAACCTACTAATGGCACATACAAATTCACATTCGAATCCTTTTAATCACAGGCGAAATCTGCCATGTTCCCATGGGTATGACAGAATTTTGCTGCTGGAGAGTTAGAGTGGTTACTGTGTTCCCATGGGTACAGCAACGTGTAGAAGGTAGAAGTAGAACGTACTAACTTCCTGTCCTGTATTAAAGGACACAACAATTCACACGGGATAAAAGGATACGAATTTTAGAAGCCGGTCCCTGCTCGGGCGCCAGTTAACGTTACCTTTCCCGGGAAACTGAAAAAAAACCGAACTCCAACTGTTCGGGAGTAAAACACGTATTCAAATTAAATTAAATTTCTTTATTACAATTAAAATACTATACACGCCTATGTCCGAGGTAAGACTGCCACACCAATCCACACAACAGCTCCTCGTTACCTTGATTCCACCTGATGCGATACGCTGACTTAGCGCTTCCCACGAATAGTGCATTAGGCGCATGCATGTACATGAAATCCATCGGATGCGCGTGTGCTTCGTCAGCATAGGTTCCCATGCAAAGTATTCCCACTGTGATCTTCGCAGTGGGTCGGGTTTCCAGGTTGCAGTCTGCTGGATCGTGTTAACTTGCTATGTCTCGCGCACAAACTCTTTATTACAACTGACACTTGGAAAAAAACATGACATAGCTTTTATGCGAGAGTAACATAACTGAAATACATTTACATCATAAAATAATGTTGTTTTAGCGAAGCATAATCATTCGATTATTAAACTGTTTGCTAAATGAAGAGAGAATAACCAATCATGAAATTGCATAGGGTGGTCCATCCGCTGGATCACATTTAAATGCGATTTTTTCAATAATTATTGTGAACCTTACACTTTAAATTGTATTTTTTTGAAGTTAAATAAAAATATTTAAAAAAAAATTTAACTTGTATATTTTTCAGCATTTCCAAATAGCTGGGTTTCATGCACGTCTATTGATACGTAACTAAATTTCTCCACTGCAGTTAAGGGTTAATGGTTTTCATTGTTAATGACGCATTATGTCCCATTTTAACCCTAGGAGGTTCAACCAGGTTTGTGCAAACTTTTTGCATATAAAACTGTGTATAACTTTTTTGTTTTGCGTGTTAGAGACGAACCCGTCCATGATTTCCTAGAAGCGAGTATTGAAAGCACAATGAGCACAAAACCAGACTGCTTATGGGTCTGTGATCGGTTTTAGTCGTGTTTCCAAAAAAAAGTCACGAACGACACAAGCAGGTCTGTGCAGACCTATGTTTAATATGTATGATGTCTCATGCGATTGAACCGTTATGTCTTGTTTGTGTTTAGAATGTCTATGTTAAACAACGGGTTAATATAGCAGCAGCGTTTGAAGTAGTAAGAATTATATTTACCTCTGTTCTAAAGTCTCTGGTTTGAACTGTAAACATTTGTGAGTTTTTATAATGAGTTTATTTGCGTTTTTTCCACGAAAAATGTATTCAAGTTTCGGTGATGATTTTATGATGGATATGGTGACATTTACGATAAGATATCAAAATTTATCGGAATAAGAGAGGAATGGAATGGGAGAAAGGTTTTCCAAATGGTTGGGCGGTGCTGATGAAGAGACCGAGGAACTCGAACCATTCGAAGGCGACGACGACACGCATCCTGATTATGTGCCACTGTTAGAAGATGCAGCTTCGGATGCTGAGGCAGAGATCGTTAAAGAGGGTCCGTATGACGATGATGATAATCTAAAAGATTTGTATGAAGTCGCTGCAGCTGCCACCGAACTGCTTGAAACCGTCGATATAGGCGAGGAGCCACCACGTTCGTCGAACTCGAATATAAAATACGGTTCAAAGGATGCCAAGCTTTGGTCAAGCACTCCGCCGGCCATAGGTACGCATCGCGCGCATAACTGCGCTATGGTGCGTCGCTATGCCGTCTATGGTCTGAAATGCAACCTGATCACACTCCGCGAACGTGGACGAAACCTGTAACAGAAAATGAAATATACGCCTTTTTTGGCCTAACTTTGTTTGCCGACATATTCGGGTCAAACCGTCAGCCTGTATTTGAGTTGTGGGGCCATAATGGAAACCTTATCTACAGGGCAACAATGTCTGCGCACCGATATAAATCTATTCTAAAATATATTAGAATTATTATATATATTAATTATTAGAAAGCAAATCGGCCGCCATCGAAGACGTTTGGAACATGCTCATGAAGAACTTGTGGTGCTAAATTGTTCCCGTACCGAGTCCGAACGCGAGTTATATCTTTGTGCTATATATGTAAATACAAATAGGTCTGATTTGCAAAGGTGATCGTGGGAGCGGATGTACAGCAGACGCTAATTAATCATTCCTTGAAATCACCCGTGCATTGACATTTAATATCTGCAGTTTATTTCTGGCGTGTGGTAAAAAGTTTTTACGCATGATTTTTATGTATTTCTTGTGTCTGCTGGTGATTCTGGTGCGGTGTTTGTTGATGTTGTGCTTGTTGCAATTATAACTTCTCGCCCCTAACAGAAAAGTTTGGGTCAGGAAACTTTACGTTGACTGGGCTCAAGCTTTGTATGCTGTAGGACCTTTTTCGTATGTAAATTGTTATGGTGGATATGACTGCAAGAGATAATATTATCAAGACAATGTAACCGTCTCTTTGCTTTGTCTCCCAAGTTAATACGTCTAGTTGTTTCTTCTGTAAGAACTGGAAATCATTGAGTTTGTTTAAATTTATTGTTTCAATTGAATAGTTTGGGAATATGGTGTTGTAGGATGCAGGGAATATGTTTATATGGTCTAAGTAGGTGTATATATTTCTCCTATATGTGATTTCATTTATGGTCACATCGCAGTCTTCATAGTAAAGAAGTACAGTGCACCTTAAATTTTGTTGAGCAGTGTTGCAAGTTGATTAGATGAGAGTTTGTTTAACGTTAACAAGGAGGATGAAGTTGTTTTCGGGTTGGCTGATTGATGATGTTGCGCCAATATCATTAGTAGCGCAACTTGCTATGAAGTTTTTCATAATGTTTCCGATGCATGCTGATTCTTGATATAATTCTTGATGTGGGTACTCTTGACAAAGGAATGTATTCTCTATTCTAGGGCATTTTGAGTCAAAATATTGCATTTTGGTTCTATTTTCATTAAATAATACAAATGGTTTGACAATAATTTCTTTAGTTTTATTTATAGGCAATGGTATAATATGAAAGAGGGAAAAGTTTTCTTGTGATAAGACAGGGATTCGGATATTAAATATTATTCTTGAGCCATTATAGTAGGCTTGTAATTCTAACAATTCATAAAGATGTTCGCTTGACTTTATATTAATTGAAGCATTAAGTGTTTCTTTGATGATTTCTATTTCGCGGGGAGTAAGAATAATTTTTGGTATGACATTTATTTTGGCTAGGACAACGGCTTCAGAAATGTCACGTATGTGGTTTGTCAGTAGGTCATTGTTGTAATTTAATTGGTTAAGGTATTGAATGTGGATAAGTGTGTTAGTATTAGAGCGTATAAAATTAATTGTTTGGTCTTGAGAACGTTGAAGATAGTTTTGTAAGAGATTTTGTTGGTGATTAATGTGATCAGTTATATTTTTGAATCTCTTAATGATTTGTGTGTTCAATTTGGATTTGGTTGCTAATTCGCTTAAAAGGTGATCGTCTTTTTGGTTTAGGATATCTACTTGTTTGTTAAGATTCGTAGCATCTTCTGCGTCCATATTTCCTGTTATAATTTTTATGACCCTGCCTATTCCGTTAAAAAGTCCTCTTTTTTGTCTAAAGGTGGACACTAAAAACGCAACTTTATTTTTGAGTTCGTTTAGCTTGTGAAAAGTTGTGTCCATAGAAGGTTGAAGGTTTTCAATACGAAGGGCGTTCAACATATTCTCGGTATCGGGGTGAAGCTGTGGTTGTATATATAAATTGACTTATTTATCAAGTAATACTATTATTTTAGTGCATTCATGTAAAATTTCATATAAATGTGATTATTAATTCGCGTTTTATCTCTAGTTAAACAGAATCATAATGGCAACTGAGACGATGATGGTGAAAATTGAGCATCGCGCTGCAATTAAATTTCTCACTAAGCAAGGAAAAAGTCAAAAAACTATTCATGAAGAGATGGTGGCTGTTTACCAGGGTTCCACACCTTCATTATCAACTGTGCAAAAGTGGTCAAGTGAGTTCAAGAGAGGCAGAGAGAGCATTGAAGGCGACCCCCGCTCCGGCGCCCCGGCTACTGCTTGTACGGGAGAAAGCATCAAAGAAGTCGAAAAACTTGTTCTTGAGGATGCCCGAATAAAGGTGAAAATGATGGCAGAGATCACCAAGCTTTCAATTGGTACCATTCACACCATTCTTCATGACCATCTTAACCTTTCAAAGGTCAGTGCAAGGTGGGTGCCACGAATGCTCACAGCGCCTCAGAAAAAAGTGAGAATCGCATGCTGTAGAGAGCTTTTGGAGATGTGTAGTGAGAACGCGGACGGTGTTATGGATCGAATTGTTACTGGGGACGAAACATGGGTCCACCACTATGACCCTGAAAGCAAACAAGAGTCCATGCAGTGGCATAAAAAAGGAGCAGACCCCCCGAACAAGTTCAAAGTCACTCCGTCTGCCGGGAAGCTCATGGCCACAGTTTTTTGGGACTCAAAGGGAATCTTGCTCATTGAGTAGAAAAAAAAGGTGAAACCATCAACGCCACATCCTACGCTTCCACTTTGCATAATTTGCGGGAGGAAATTAAAAAGAAAAGACGGGGTAAACTCGCAGCGGGTGTGTTGCTTCTTCATGACAACGCTCCTGTTCACACGGCGCGAGTTTCCAAGGCTGCTGCGCGAGATTGTGGTTTCGAAGAAATCCAACACCCACCCTATAGTCCAAACCTTGCCCCTAGTGATTATTTCCTGTTTCCGGATTTGAAAAAATGTCTTCTTGGAAAAAGATTTTCGGATGATGAAGAACTCAAGTCGGCAATAAATGGGTATTTTGCAGAGAAAGAGGAAATTTATTTTTTTGAGGGTTTAAAAAAGCTTATCTCAAGATGTAACAAATGCATTGATGTTAGGGGAGATTATATTGAAAAATAACAACAATTTAAATTGAATTCGCATTTTCCTTCATATCGTTACCGAGAATATATTGAACGCCCCTCGTATGTTGGAAGGTAGAAAAGGTTTGCTCACATGTATAGTGCTGGAACTCACGTCTATAGGTTCAGGTTGAGGGGTTGATTGGAATGTATTCCGAGGTGGGACATGTTTCACGTTAAGAGTGTGTGGTTGGTTATTATTTTGTATATTAGTATTTAGTGGGGGTTGGTAAGCATATGGATTAGGTTATTTGGTCTAAATGGGTAAGGATTAAACTGAGGATTTATTGGTTGATTGGAACGGTTAGTATTAGTTAAGTATTGTATATGGGGTTGTCTTGGGAGATGGCTAAGATTGTTCAGTACGTTTTGAGGCTTATGAATGAAATTGTAATGGGGTTTAATTTGGTTTGTGAATGCTCTGTTTATATTTTTAGGTTGATTGGTTTTAAAATCATCTGCCTTCATATAAAACATGTTTTGTTCCTGAATGCAGAAGGATAGGGCTATGGGTAAGGTTTCGGGTCTCATAGCACGAATGCTTGAACCAAGAGGTTCTCTTAAGCCAGAAAGGAATGTGTTTAGGCACATTTGGGCAAAGAGCTCTTTTTTGGCCTTTACAACATTTTGATCCTCTTCGTGTATTAGAACATTATTGTTCAAGGAGGCTTGAATTTCTACGATGCTACTGTAAAATTCCTCTACTGTCTTTTTTTCTTGTCTTAATTGGTGGAGGTCTTTCATAAGGGATGTCTCGTTACGTTTATCGGAGTAGTGCGGTATCAAGTTTTGCCTTATGTCGGCCCAATTCAATGGTGTTCCGTACATGTTCAAAACTTCTTTTGCGGGTCCTTCGATTTTATTTCTAATAGCACGCAAAATGATTTGAGCATATGGGGTTCCATTAGCTCCTCTTATAAACATTAAATAAACATTAAAATTTCTTCCACGTTATTAATGAATTCATGTAGAAGTCGTGGGTTGCCATCATAACGAGGCAAATCTATTATTACGTCTGGAAGGAGTCGAAAAGATCTCTGAAATTAATTTGAGCTTCGGGTTGAGGTGCTTGGTTTATTGGTGGATTCATGTTTGCGAGTGTACTTTTGTTAGATAAAACTGTTCACCAGAAATGTTTTCGGGAATAGAACTTAGGCTTCTGAATAATCTTCCGAATTTGGGATAAGGAAATTGGGAGTGTTTTCGGGGCGGGGATTTATCACTTGACATTAAATTGTATAAATGTTCTATTTGTTGTTACAGAGTTTATAAAATATTTTGAAATGTATATATATATTTTTTTTTTCAAAGAAAATACAAGATTATTAATTCACACTTAACTTAACTTAGATACAGTTGTTTTTCTTCTTACATATATTATACTTATTTGTTTTTACATGAATGAGAATTTGAATATGTATTTATATTATTTATTTATTTTTTCTTAATAATTGATAATGACTGGTTTGAAATCAATATTGTACAACACTGATAGATTTAAATTTGAGTCAACATACCAGAATATTATAAGAATATTTTTCATTGTCCTCAATATTCCTTTGAAGTCCAATGGAGTTCGATGTCCTTCAGTCGATGTTTCCTCGATGAATTCTTGAGTTTGCAATAAGTTTTATTTTGTTCCTTTGTGTGGTTCACCGGTTTTGAAGAGATAAATCTCACTGTCTAGTCTTTAATTTCACTCGCGATTTTATTTTACGTGTACCGCCGTATAACTAATCACTTTTTAATAACGGTAATACCTCCGTTTTATAGAAATTAAAAAAAACACATAAACCAGGCCTAATCGACTGGTCAGTTATATATTTGTGTTATATATGTAAATAAAAAAAAACACAAAGTTTAAATATTTTTTATAGAACTTTATTGGTTGACAAACTACTTCGAACTGAGCTTAATCTAATTGTACAATTTTAATGTTAGGTCCGATTTGCAAAGGTGATCGTGGGAACGGATGTACAGCAGACGCTGATTAATCATTCCTTGAAATCACCCGTGCATTGACATTCAATATCTGCAGTTTATTTCTGGCGTGTGGTAAAAAGTGTTTACGTATGATTTTTATGTATTTCTTGTGTCTGCTGGTGATTCTGGTGCGGTGTTTGTTGTTGTTGATGTTGTGCTTGTTGCAATTGTAACTCGCGCTTCACCCAGTATATACCGTCCAAACCAAATACGGAATTAAAATCTGGTGGATGTGTGACGCCAATTCCAATTACCCGCTAAAAGGAATAATATATCTTGGAAAACAGCCAAGTGAAGACCGTGCAGAAATCAGGGCGAAAACATAGTTCTGAAATTGGTCGAAAAATACACGGGTTCTGGACGAACAGTATATGCCGATAATTTCTTTTCGTCTTATGACATGTTCATACGTGCCAAAAAAGAAAAAAGCTGTGGTTCTTATCTGGACCGAACATTAAAATAGCGTCGTCGACTCATCGAAGTCATCAAAGAAGCCATTTCAAATTCTGGACTACTATCTGTATAATTCCAGAGTAGACACCATGGGTCAGATGCTTGGCGGTTATACGTGCAAATGGGGAACAAACCGATGGTCGTTAGCTGCGTTTTTTATCATGTTGGACGTGGCGAGCTTGGCTGAATTTATCATTCATGACAAATTGGGGCATGCCAAGAGAAACGACCGTAGACGTGTCTTCCTCAAAGAACTGGCAGAACACCTGGTCATCCCTCACATGGAGCAAAGAGCAACGAATCCCATTGTATTTCAAAATTTAATTGTTTAACGTTTTTTCGAAGGTAGCTACGCGCCCACCGATAGATGATCAACCAGCCCATGCCGCCTTCCCTGCAACTCGAACATCGTGCTCGCTGTGCTATAAAATTGATGAAAGATAGCGAAAAACTCGTTTTCATTGCATGTATTGCAAAAAACTGGTTTGTTAACAGCATTCACATGCCATTTCTAGACTTAATTTTTTTACATATGACGAATAAAAGATGGTAAATAGTTATCTATAAAATGTAGAAATATATTTTTATTGGTCACCGTGTCTTTTTCCTAGCACTAAACACATTTACACACACTTTCAAGATATCTGCCTATGTATTTCCATACAAATCCCATATAGGTCTGCGCAAAACTGGTTGTGCCATTTAGCGCCAAAAAACCCCTGAACCTCCTAGGGTTAAATTCGTAAAGGAAGAGGATTCGAATGTGAACCGCCGACAGCATGGTAATTAATTCCTAGAAAAAAATAACGGTACTAACACAGATGCTATAGGTTATATAGATATCGCACGCCGAAGGAAAATAGCTAACCATTTTTCCATTCAATGAGACGTACCCGTACGTCCCAGTTCGATCGAACTAGAGTGAATCATACTCAGACATGATGTTAATCTTAATTGTTTTGTATTATCAAGTTGCGTGTTCTGTTTGTTGGATAGAAGTTTTCCGTTTTTCGCAACATAATCTTTTTAAATCAAATTTGACTTATAATAAACATTATATTTGAGAACCGTAGGAAGGTCAAAGCAGAATACACTCTCTTTAATGTTGTTTTTATTGAATAGTTGTTTTTTTTTTTTGGATTTTTGGATGCTACGAGTATGTTATTTTTCTATCTTCCACGAACAATGCTTCCGTAATAGCGATGCTCATAGCAAGGACTTTTTTCATCAAACCATTTCGGATCTCTAGTAATTTTTATCATTATCCAAGGTCATTGTCTCTCTTATATTTCTCTCTTGTGGACGTTCTCTGAAAATTCTATTAAATACTTTGAAGTGAACTTTACAAACTTTAAAAAATTCGTTAGTTCGTGTCTTCAGACTTCCAAAGTTACTTCTTTGAGAATAATTTTTTGCAAAGATGAAAAATTCCGAAGGACATATTATTTTTTCATCAGTTTTTAAAAATAGTTTGGAACAATTTAAACATTTGTTCCTTAAAAGCATTTTAAAAGCAAAATATCCAGTAAAATATCGCATTGGTGTTGTTTCTAATGTGATTTTAGTTTCGATTTCCATATCACAAATAACTTTTTCGTACATTGTTTCATCGCATACGATTTTCTTACGATCCTTAAGCAATGAAGAAGTTTTTGGAATATTAGTTTGAGTTGGAGATAAGCCTACGTTTAAAAATTCTACATCATCATCATCACAGTTACTGAAAGGAGAAAACTTAATAAGATTTGACGAGAGAATTTTCGACATCAAAAGATTAAATTCGTAAACAAACGGATTTTTGTTGTAACCACCTTTGATGCGAATAATAGAAAATAAATTTTCTAATTCTTGATGAACTCTCTTTGTTAGTAAATAATCCACGTTCTCATATAGACCATTGCTTATATCATGACGAAGTAATAAGACCCCGTTTATAGTTTTTTCCATTCCTTTTAAACAAAAGTTTCTTAGAAGGTAAACTGATTTTTGTAAATCTTTTAAGTAAGGCAAAAATTGTTTCAACTCATTATAAGCTAGATTCTCTAGCTGAACTGAAGATTCTTGTCATAATGTGACCCATGCAGTCAAATACATTGTTCACTTTTAGTACGAACTCTTTCGTTGCTACAGCTTTATTAGAGCTTTCTTTTAAGCAATCATTGTATATTTCTCTGATAACATCACTTTACCATCTGGAGTTTGGAAATCTGACTTCAA
Organism: Volucella bombylans; assembly: GCA_949129095.1. Taxonomy (NCBI): domain Eukaryota; kingdom Metazoa; phylum Arthropoda; class Insecta; order Diptera; family Syrphidae; genus Volucella; species Volucella bombylans. The sequence continues at coordinate 54,698,170 of OX422141.1, forward strand.
TAGAACATTACGAAGTGATTTTAACAAATGAGGGAAATCATAAAAACAAAATATTTTTTCATCATTAAAAATTATAAATAAATTATATAATTATAAAGCTTTTCTATTATTGGCCCCTGGGTCGCAAACAATAGCACACACCTTTAGGCCAAGTTCAAATTGTTTCAAATTGTTTTTTTATAATTTCGCTTAGGTTATCTCCATTTACCCCGTTTGCTGACACAAAATAGTTTAAAACACTTTTCCAACTATCAAACAAACCATTTGGCATGAAAACACATATTTCATTAGCAAACAATCTACTTCTTCTACACCAAGGTCTTCGAAACCATCTATTAAATCATTTTTTATATTATATGTGAGGTTTTTACGAATCCTAATTCCATCAAATATCAGGACAACACAACGTTCTCGCTGGTTTAATTAACCGAACTTTGGCTTAAGATACGAACGAGCTTTGTTTTCATATCCTGGTTGTAATCCTTTTACAGGAGTCCTTCTACAGAAAGAGGAAATGTGAGAAAGTTTAAAGCCAAGTTTATCTCTCAAAAATTTATAGGCGCTTTGTGATCTACTCGTATAATAAATATTTTGGGAAACTTCTTTTTCGTGGCAGTTGTATTTTGTAGTCTTTGATTCTTTCAGAAGCATTTTACAAAATGTTTTTGAATGGTCTGAAATATTGAGCCTTTCGATTTGAGACGTCGTAGATATTTTATTTTTATTAAAATTTTTTACGGCAGTATTATTTTTAAATTTCTTAATTTAAGTTTGTAACTTAACAATAAGTTGCATTTTTTTTCTTCTCTTTAGTGAATCAAGCGTATGCAGCGAATTGGTAGATCGTAAATTTACTCATTTTAACTCTCTCGTCCGCTCTGCGATGCTCATAAGTCGTACATTGTAACATCTTACATATATCGTAAAAGCGTAAATATGAATCGAACAACCAACGTTATCACTGAACAAGTTAGTTGATGGTGGTCCGCTCAACATTAAACTTCGTTTCCTGAAGTATATTGTATATGTATTGAATAAGAAATTAAATAACGTAATATATTGTAAAATTAACAAACTTTTAAGAAGCAATAGTGTTTTGATTACTGCATTAAAGGAAACATTTAATTCTTCAAATTAATGGTGGAAGTACTCTGATTCATTTGGATAAAGTGCATCCAGATGAAAGTTCATTAAAGTTAAACAAACAAAAAAAATATATATAAACGAATAAATTTTTCTCCATGAAAACAACTGTAAAGTGAAAAATTTGACCCACTCTAAAAGACCAAGTATTCATCATACACAAACATACGTGCATATACACATAAATGTACATTTGGGTACAATCAAAACTTTAAACGCAAAGTAACGGAGTCGTAATTAATAAGCATACACATAGCACGCTCATACGTAGTTTCTGCAAGCAACGGCACAATCGTCAGACCATATTACCACAAAAGTTTCAGCTGAATCAAGAGGATATCCAGCTCTTTAATTACATACCTACATATATCCAAAACCCGATTCATTTCTTTTTGCAGCAGATTATTACATCCTCATCTACATATATTTTTCATTATATCATATATTTGAATTATTATCATTACATTTGAATATCTGCCTTATTTCTTAAAATATCTTTGTCAATTTTTTGTTCTTTCTTTTTCATTTTATTCTTGTAAAAAAAATAATATCAAAATATTTTTGTAAACTTTGTTCATGCATTTTAACTAACCCTAAATTTAAGAAAAAAAAAGCTCTTAACTAACATTTTAACAACATAACATTTGTAGACGCATAGTGTACAAACCATAATCAACTCACAAATAGTTATACTTAATTAACATACCTAAAACGTATATGTACGAGTAACTACAATTAAATTAGAAAATGAGCGTTTCAGAACAAACGGAAGAGAGACTAAGTAACAGTCAGCAAACGAATTCGGGCATTAAACGCGATAATTCCTCGCCAAATAGTATTACCGAGGAAAGTGAATAAAATATAAGTGCATTCCACATAAAGCAGTCGTTCATAGACCTCGACAGAGGATAGACGTTTGATTTTTTCGTGTTCGGCTTCACAGTGTGAAAGACAAAAAACAAAAAAAAGCAAAAAAAAAAAGGAGTATACTTTTATTCAGTAATTGCTCGAGTGTTCGGTAGCCTAAGTGGCAAAAACGCGGACGACAAATCTCGGGGTTGTGGGTTCGCTTCCCAGCCTCTGCGAACGTCTTTTTCTCTTCATTATTTAATTTATAAAGACCTAAGAAAAATTAAAGTGTTTACAACAAAACAAAATAACGAGATGGATGGTGGAGAGCACTCCGCTCTTCCCATAACGGAAGTGGAAAAAGGCAAAAATAGTGTTGCCGGTACCGTGGCGAAAGCCGTTAAAAGAAGGAGGAGTTTGAAAACTCCTCCTATTCTCACAAAAAAGAGAATAAATGACGTGTTAACGGCTGATGAGGTCAATTACGAGGGGGGCAATAACAACTTTGCCTCTCTAGCGGCATCCGAATCGGAGGATGAGGATGAGCAAATATTAAACAATATCACCAGCAGCATACAAAGGCTGGAAAAGGAAATGCTTGCTATTAAGCAACGGCAAATAGCACGCAGGCAGAGGGAGCAATTGGAAGTATCGAGCTCCCAAAAACAAATCCAGCAGCAGCAGAAACAACAACTGCAGCAAAAAAAACAGCAGCAGCAGAAACAACAGCAGCAGCAGACACAGCAACAGCTGCAAAAACAAAAGCTGAAACCACAGCAGCAGAAAAACAAGCAACAGCAGCACCAACAAGAACAACAACAGCAGCATCAGAAGAAGAAGGAGAAGGTACCTCCTATTAATACCTATAAATTAGAGGTGAGTGCAACCAAGGACCTGTGTAAGTTGGTCATTGGTAACAATTTTAACATTAAAAGATTGGGGAACGATCGTCATGCCATCCACTGTAATACAGTGGAGGGCTATGCGAAAGTGAAAGAGCTCCTGAAGGAAACAACGACGGAGCACTTCTCATTCACACCGAAGTGTGAAAAGCGGCAATCGATGCTGTTGAAGGGGTTGGAACCGTCTTCTGATCCTGAAGAGATCCTAGCACTGCTCAAAGAGAAGGAGTGCGAAGGACTCAAGTTTGTGGGGGTAAAGCCGTTTACCACAGCTAGAGCTAGGCGGGAGAAACGGAGTCTGCCGTTCTTCTTGGTGCAGCTCAGTCCCGAAAGCCGTCTGGATAGTCTAAGGAGTATCAATGTCCTGGACTACCAGGTGGTTCACTGGGAAAAATTAAAAAGGAGCGACGGCGTTATACAATGCGTTCGCTGCCAGAGGTTCGGGCACGCCGCGTCGAACTGCCAAATGCAGCCTCGATGCGTGAAGTGCGCAAAGAACCACAGTTCCGAGGAGTGTGCTCTGGGTGTTGACGGAGCATCCGATAGGTCGCAGCTCTCGTGCGTATTATGTGGGAACGTGGGACACACCGCAAACTATCGGGGTTGTCCTAAGTTCACCGAAATTAAAAAAGCAAAATTGGCTCGGCAGCAGAAGGTGGAGGTCAAACGTTCACCTGTGAGGTTTCAAACACCAGCCGTCACGCCCCAAATTTCCTACGCCCAAATGGCGTCAGGTAGGGGGGCTACGGTACAGCAAGCGACTGTTGCTTCTCCGGCTCCGATGCCGAGAACAACGGAAGCTGCACCCAACATGCTAGCCATCTTGCTCGCAATCCAAGGGCAGATGGCTCAGCTGCAAAAGCAGGTTCAAGAACAGGCCAAGCGGGTGGACCAGATCTACGCGTTGCTGCCGGGCCTAACGCAACACATGCCGTAATGGGTACGCACATGGTGGAGCAAACTTTGAAGGTCCTTGCGGTGAATGTGAATTCATTGATTAGGATCGAACGAAGAGCCGCGATGTTTAAATTGCTACAAGACCAAACTCCTGATGTGCTTTTCGCTAGCGAAACCAAGCTAACCGATAATCACAAACTGGAGTACAATAATTATATTGTTAGAAGAAGAAACCGGCCCAGATCCAAACGTGGAGGCGGTGTCGCGATCTTCATTAAAGAGGGTATAAAATTTCACAGAGTGTACAAGGGGGTGTTGCGCAGGTTCCGGGTGTTGGAGGCAGTCGTCGTTTACATCCCGCTCCGCAGTGGAAAGCGGCTGTACTTGGCCTCTGTTTATGCACCTGAGGCTTCGCAATCCACCCTATTCATTACAGAGCTCGACACGCTTTTTCGACTTCTGAGGCTGGAATCGGGGGAGAATTATTTTATAATCGGCGGGGATTTCAACGCTAGACATAGAGATTGGGGAAATAATTTGCCAAATACTAGAGGGAACCTACTACTCGATTGGTGGGGTCAGCACGATGTCATGTACAGACTCGGTCTTAAAGCGACGGATAACCCGTCGTTTCCCAGAGGCGGGTCTTATTTGGATCTACTGCTGTACGACGAACGTATACGACTGACAGGTACGAATTTACAAACGCTAAACTGTCTGCGCACATTCGTGTATGACAGCGACCATTGCGGTTTTAGCACCGAAATTACAGTTCCCAACGAAATTGCGGAATTGGAGGAGTTTTGTCCAAAGATATTCTTACAACTACAGTAAGACTCGATGGACACGCTTCTCCGCAACTTTGACAAGAGCGCTCTCCTCGAACACGCTCCACCCACCGTCCAATAGGAATTTGTCAAACGAGGAGATCGACAATTACTTAAAACAAATGGACGAGACAATTAAACAAACTATGGACACTACAATACCGCGGTATCGACGTACGACTAACGAAGACCTGTTCCGCAACCCTACTATTGACGCACTGCACCGACAGAAAAGTAGACTTCTGACAAGACTCAAAAACTTGTACAGACAGTTAACTGACAGACAAGACCCGGAGATTAGGACACTGAAGTCGTCGATTAAAAATATTCAAACGCTAATAAAAGAGAATTACAGAATTTCTGTAAGTTTGTATTGGAACAACAAGGTTCGGGCTGTAAACACCAGCAACCCGAATATGTTCCCGCAAATAAATAAACTATTTCGGAGAAAAAATCAAAACGACCTTCAGTGTCTTAAAATAGCCCGGACAACAGACAACGAACGGTTACTGACAATAGCAGGCATCGATCCAAATGAGGCCGCTGATGACGACTTTTTTGTGATCGAAGATCCACAGGAGAAGGTTGAGGCCATAGGGGCGACTTTCCAGGAAGTATACAAGGCCATTGATAACATTGGCCCTAATTACGACCTGGACAGTCGCGTCTTGGTGCACGACTTCTGCATTCGAAATGAAATAGGGAACTGGCGATCCGAGGGCTCTGGTTTCACCCGGTTTAGCGACGAAAATATGGCAAATAATGTCATTGCCAGAGAGGGTGACCTACCCCCGTTCATTTCGAAGGAAGAACTCCATGAGATCTTCGACACAATCAGAGCTAAGAAATCGGTCGGGACCGATGGTGTTCCGAACATCGTGCTTCGACATCTTCCTCTAGAAGCGGTGGACATTTACACCACCCTGTTTAATAATGCAATGAATAATGCACATTATCCAGCGCATTGGAAAACGGCGGTGGTTCAACCTATCCCCAAAAAGGGGAAGGATATATCCAATCCGGCGAATCTCCGGTCGATAAGTCTCCTTCCGAATATCAGTAAGGTTTTTGAAAAGGTAATCAATAGAGCTCTGTCTAGGTGGGTTGAAGACAAGCATATAGTTCCGGATAATCAATTCGGTTTTAAGGCGGGACATGATATCTCACATGCCGCGTCTAAACTGGTGTCCGATATCCAATGGAACAAAGGCAAGAAACAGTGCACTGGTGCCTGCCTTGTTGACTTGGAGAAGGCCTTCGACACCGTATGGTTAGAGGGTCTTTTCTATAAGCTGACTAGGCTGGGGATCAGTAAACCACTCTTGTACATTCTCTATAATATGCTAACCAACAGGCAGTTCATCGTGAAAAATGGCGATGTGACTTCTGTTGGAATATTTCAAATTAAAAATGGTCTTCAGCAAGGCGCGGTCAATTCGCCGATCCTATTTAACATTTATACAAGCGACTTGATAGGTTCACTTTCCCATACTATTGCGTACGCAGACGATGTGGTAGCGTACAGAACAGGTCCAAAAATCGAGGTCATTAATACTCTCTTGCAGCGTGACTTCGATAAGATAAGACGATTTTGCGATGACTGGAAGTTGAAAATCAACTTTCAGAAGTCGGAAACCATTCTCTTTAGGACGCCGTTGTCTGGAGCCTCTAGGGATACCAGAAAAAATTGGCGAAAGTTCTCAATCATTGGACAGCACGGACAGCCTCTTGCCTGTCGAAATGTAGTCAGATACCTTGGGATCTGGCTAGATCAGTTTCTGTATTTTGGCAAAAATGTAGATGCTGCTCTGGCCAGAGCCAAAGGTGCTTTTGCCCTTACAAAGAGACTGTTTTATAGCAGCCAACTCGATGCGAGGGTAAAGGTAATCTGCTACATGGCCCTTATTAGGCCCATGCTGGTATTTGGTTGTCCCGTGTGGTTCAACGTGAGAGCAAGCTTAATGGAAAAGATTCGGGTGTTTGAGAGGGCTTGTCTTAGGGCTTGTCTTCGCTTGTACAGAACACCAGAGTCGGAGTACAAGAAATTTTATCCTAATGAGGTCCTTTACAACAGGGCGAACCTAATACGAGTGGACAACTTCGTAATTAAGCTGACTCGAAGGCACATTGCAAGAGCAATGACCTCGACGAATAACCTGATATCTGGGGCTTACTACCCCAATTACCTTTACCACGAGAGTGTGCGCTCTGACGGCTTCGTTCCACCGGAAGCATTCCTCTACATGGATCAGATAGGGTTGATCCAGGATAGATCAGCGGTGCCGTTAATCTTCCATGTCGCTCGGACAGCTGGGGACAGGCGACTCAACTACAACAGAGACGTCGCACACGGCAGTGTGGATCGCCTCAGGTTCAGTAGGGCGGTGGGGAATCGCGATAAGAGGGATGTCGTTCGGCAGCACCAGCATTTCTGGTGGTTGAATGATGGAGAAGATGCTTCGTCGTCGTTTCCGTCAATTACGGACCAGCCTTACTAATGAGGCAGAGCTGACCAATCTGTTTTCTCTTGTAAATAGCGATGGCCAGCTTACATAGGTTTAGGTTAGCATCTAAGAAACATATACATATGTCAGTATATACAAAGGTGTATACTGACATATGTATATGATTGTGTATACTGTCTATGTGTGTTTATGTGTGTTTTGTGTATTTAGGTTAAGTAGAGTAAGGTTTATTTTAAGTTAGATATTAAGTTTTTATAAAAAAATAAAAAAAGTCCATATGCTAAGTTTTTTCTTAACGAATATTTTTTCTTAGCCTTAAGTATACAATATAAATAATTCTAAATAAAATGTAAGTAAAGTCGAAAGACATAGATATAAGTATTTAGAGTAGCTTAGAGTGCCTGTGTGGGGCCAGTAAGTTAGTATAAGACTGTTAAGTAATTGTAAGCTAGCATTTAAGCATTTTTTGTTAGTATGTAAGAGTTAATTAGTAAGAAAATAAAATGCATTGAAAACTAAACTAACATTCCACATAAAGCTTCAACCGTTTTTGCCGAAACCTCCAGCAGTTTGGTTTATACAAACGGAAGCTCAATTTTCAATTGCAAAAATTAATACAGATATAACAAAGTATCGTTACGTATTAGCCGCTCTACCACAAGTTCTGTTCTTGACTTTATTCAGTCACCCCCAGAGCGGGAGATTTACGCAACCTTCAAAAAAACACTCATTGATCGTCACTCGCTTAGCGAGGAACGTCGGATTGAGAGGCTCTTATCCAGCGAACAATTAGGAGACGGGAAACCTTCTGAATTTTTAAGAGGGTTTAAACAGCTAGCGGGGCATCAGGAATATTTAGCGAAGATCTTGTGCGAAAGTTATGAGTACGTCGTCTGCCCCAAGTTATCAACATTGCACTTTTTCTAACGAAGGCAGAAGTGAAAGCGATATCAAAATATTGGCCGATAAGATTCGGGAAACTTCAGGGTCGGTATCAAATATAAATGAGCTTAGAGTTAGGGAACAACAAAGTAGTGCAAGAATAGATGACACCCCGCAATAGTGAAACGAATTTAATGAAGTAAAAACAATAGTTAAACAAATTGTGAATGAGTTAGGACAACAGGGTCTTCGTTCTCGTCAGGATTGTGGGTCAGACAGGTCGCGCACGCGAAGCAAATCAGGTAAGAAGATAGGATGGCGTTGGTTTCATAAAAAGTTTGGGGCAGATGCCCGAAAACACACTGAAACATGTGGCCTTAATAAAAAATTTCATCAAACAGAGAAAATCAAGCTACATATAAAAAAAACAAAGTCAACCAGTTTTGTGACGGTAAACAGTTGGGACGAACACATTCAAATCCGCCTTTTCCTTCGTGATTCAGACAGCAACTTAACCTTCCTAATTGATACTGGAGCAGACATCTCAGTAGTACCAGTTAAAAGCTTTCCTACAATTCAATATCGCTCCGACATTTCTCTTTGTGCAGCAAATGGAACGTCCATAAGCAAGTACGGCACAAAGGTCTTAAAAATAAACCTAGGACTTCGAAGGCATTCATTCGTTCACGGTCGCAGCGGTAAATCATGCGATTCTAGGAGCCGACTTCCTAAATAAATTTTCTTTAATGGTCGACATAAAAAATCGACGCCTCATAGATGCAACAACAAAATTCTTCATAAATGCCGTGCACGTTTTGGTTGATATCCCATCTCCCAAACAGCAAGCATACAATGGTAATAGTTTTCAGAAAGACTTTCTCGTTCTCTCAGCCCCACCAAATTTTAACAATCCTATCAAACATACAATTCAGCACCATATTCTTACAAAAGGGTAATTACCATTTTCTAACCCACGCAGATTAAATTTGTAGAAACATAAGGCAGCACGTGTGGAGTTCCCACATATGGTTGAGTTGGGTAATTGTAGACCATCCTTTTACCCTGTATCATCACCACTTCATATGGAAGAAAAAAAAGGCAGTGACGACTGGAGACCATGTGGGGACTTCAGACGGCTTAATGCTGTGACGATACCAGACAGGTATCCAATTCCTCACATTTACAATTTTTCGATGCAACTTCATAACTGCAAGATTTTTTCGAGAGTTAACCTTGACAGACCATACCACCAAATACCTGCCGCTCCCGAAGATGTCTACAAAACTGCAATCACCACACCCTTCGGACTCTTCGAGTTTGTAAGAATGCCATTTGGCTTGCGAAACCCAAGCCAAACATTTGAAAGGTTCATCAATGCCGTGGTGCAAGACTTCGAGTTCGTTTTTGCCTACATAGATGACCTCCTCATTGCCAGTAGAAATAAAGAAGAGCACGCCAACCACCTAAGGTTACTTTTTCAAAGGCTTGTCGGCTACGTTCTATGCCTAAAACCTTCAAAATGTGTCTTTGGTCTCCAATCGTTGGAATTTTCGAGTCATACAATTACCGAAAATGGTATAATTCCATCAAAAAAACGTGTTGAATCTATTATAAATTTACTGCCACCTACATCAATTCGTCAGATTCAGCAATTTGTATAAATGATTAACTACTGCAATTGCTTTATCCCCAAGTTAGTTGAACTGTTGTCACCCATTCATACTCTTCTAGCTTCCCCCTTAAAAATTAAAAATAAAAAAACCATTTTAGTTGGCCTGCTGAATGCGAGAATGCCTTCATTAAGGCAAAAGAAAGTTTATGTAAAATAGGAATGCTAGCACACCCCATTGAGAATTCGCTCTTCAATATTGCGACGGACGCATCGAATACAGCAGTTGGTGCTGTACTACAACAACTAAGTAAAGGACATTGGGAGCCGCTTTCCTTCTTTTCAAAGAAATTGTCAGAAAGGGAAAATAATTCCTCTACATTTGACCGCGAACTTTTGGCAATTTTTCTTGCAATATAGCATTTCGGTTCTTCGCAGAAGGCAGAGACTCTGTGGTCTATACCGACCACAAGCCACTAACAATCGCCCTAACATCGAAAACGGAACGCAGTCCTCGCCAGGCGCGGCATCTAGACTACATATCCCAGTTCACGAACGACATCCGTCATATAGAAGCTAAACAAAACACAGTCGCGGATTTTCTTTCTCGTTCCTTTACTCAAACTCAAAATCCTGAGATACGAGGGCGGGTCAATAAGTTTTGGAATAAAACACAGATTTTTTGATAAAAAAAATAATTTTATTTTTCAACGTAGTCTCCCTTGAGCTCTATACACTTTGTCCAACGCTTCTCCAATTTTTTTATCCCTTCCAAAAAAAATGATTTGTCGAGGTCCTCAAAATAGGCCTTTGTTTGCGAGATGACTTCATCATTGGAGTCAAATCTTTTTCCACCAAGCCATTTCTTCAGGTTTGGGAACAAGAAGTAGTCGCTCAGAACCAAATCTGGAGAATAGGGTGGATGAGGGAGCAATTCATAGCCCAATTCATGGATTTTTGCCATGGCAACTGCACATGTGTGCACCCTTGCATTGTCTTGGTTTTTTGGTTTTTTTTCGCAAGAAATTAGTGAGTAATCTGATAAAAATAGCTGTCAAACACAAACTAACTGACCCAGAAAGTTTAAATTTTGACAGGAGTCAACTGACAGATGCCTGTTGACAGGAGCAGTGTTGCTGTTTCAGTAAAGAGGTCAGAAATTCAAAAAGTCACGGACTTATTGACCCGCCCTCGTAACATCATTAGCATTTGATGCTAAAACCATAAGCAAATTGCAGGCAATAAATGGAGAACGTCAGTCGCTCATCAAAGATTCAATAGACAAAAAATCCGGATTTAAACTAGAAGAAATAAAAATACCACTAACAGAAATTAAAATTTGGTGTGAAACAATCACATGCCGTTTGTACCGAAATAACTACGAAGAACTGTATTTGATACACTACATAATCTACTTCAGGAGGGCATTAGAGCTACTCGAAAGAGAGTAGTTAGTAGGTATTTTTGGCCCTCAATGAACAAGGACTGCAATCAATGGGCAAGAACTTGTATATCTTGTCAAATTTCGAAAGTGCATAGACACACTAAATCCAAACCGAATTCATTTTCGTTACCACAGGGTCGCTTTGAACACAATCACATGGATATAGTAGGGCCTCTTCCTATGTCAAATACGTTTTCATATATTCTTACAGTCGTCGATCGATTCACGCGATGGGTAGAAGCGTATCCAATAAGTGATGTCTCAGCAATTACAATTGCGAAGGTGTTTGTGCGTCAGTACGTGTGTCGGTTTGGAACTCCAGATCGAGTCACCACTGACCAAGGGACTCAATTTAAGTCAAAATTATTCGAAGAACTAACGAACATCTTAGGCACTCACCGAATAAGAACTTCAGCATATCACCCTCAAGCCAACGGCATGTTCGAGTGAGTACATCGCCAGATAAATTAGCTTTTATTGCTAAAGGAAAGAGTACAAATTGAAGCTATGAACTCCCGCTAGTTTTGATAAAGGAGGATTTAGGATGTTCACCTGCCGTGTTAGTTTACGGGCAAGCACTTAAAATACCGGAAGAATTCTTTGTGACGAAGGACCCACTCATGGAACGTGACAGTACATCACCTTTCATTGACCATCAGAGAACTGCAATGCAATCAGTGACTCCAACAGACACAAGAAAAATTGTTGAACCTACCGTATACGTTCCAGAGTCACTGGAAAAATCTGATTTTGTTTTTATTAGAGTAGATAGAGTACGTCCAGGTCTCATACCTCCATATGAAGGACCCTACAAAGTCGTGAGAAAACAGCGAAAGCAATTTAAATTAAACGTAAAATACAAACACATGTCTGTCGCTATTGACCGTTTAAAACCAGCCCATGTTATCGATTCAGAACTAAATTTTCCGCCGATTAACAAAAAAGTTAAATTTAGAAATTTAAATTAAATCGAAAATGAATGACGTACACTGGAATCCATAATAATTTTTTTAGGTAGATTTCAGTAGAGATCACTAGATAACATTTCAAGTCTACGCCTTCGCTGAAGGGGGAGTATATGTAGCGAATCAAGCGTATGCAGCTAATTGGTAGATCGTAAAATTACTCATTTTAACTCTCTCGTCCGTTCTGCGATGCTCATAAGTCGTACATTGTAACAACCAACGTTATCACTGAACAAGTTAGTTGATGGTGGTCCGCTCGACATTAAACATCGTTTCCTGAAGTATATTGTATATGTATTGAATAAGTAATTAAATAAAGTAATATATTGTAAAATTAACAAACTGTTAAGAAGCAATAGTGTTTTGATTACTGGTGATGCGAAGAAACGCATCAAACAGCATCCGCATTAAGTGGGTGGCCGTGGTGTAGTGGTAGTAGCAAACGCTTCTCACTCGGAGGGTCCAGGTTCGAATCCTGCCCATGGCAAAATCAGGTTTTCATTGTATAATTGGAACTCAGACAAACAAATTCTGCGTGTGAAGGCATAACACTGACACGTAGATTTGGCTGTTATAAGAGTTTCATTATAAGCAATGAAAAAAATACTGGGAATTATATCTCGAATCACTCTGAGTGAAGAAAATCTCTCCGTCCTATTCGGACTCCCACCCCTGGAGAGCAAACATAGAAACCAAACACACCTGAGTTTCAAACCACTACAAAAACAATTTTCCTTTCTCCTCCTTCTATCTTTCCGCCCGCGCCCTGACAACAGTAAAAGGGTATCAACCCCTTAGGCGCGCGTAAATTATAAAAAAAAAAAAAAAATATTTTTTTTCTTACAAACTCGGGACAAAAACGATCTCCACAAACAAAGTATTTGCCTTCATTTTTAAAACCACATGCCTTCATCCACAAATTATTTAAAATTTCATTTTTTCCCTAGAAGGACATTTAAAAATTTTCAAGTCAGGGTAATTCCTTTTAGTTTTCCTACAAACAGAACCAGAAACTCCAGATAATCTCTTCTCACCCATTGCTATCGTAAAATAAATATTATATCTCTGAAAAAGTACCGCTGACAAAATTTACTAAGAAAAATTGTTCAGTCACATAAATAAACATCCAAATCGGTCGAGAGTCGACGACGAATGAACAGAAACCACAGACACACCTGCACGGCGCGGTGCGTGCCAATTAAAACATTAGATGTTTAAAAACAAATAAAAAAATATTTTTTATGAGGAGCTTTGCCTCTTTATTCAACTGAATTCAACTTAGAACTAACTTAGAAAATACCTTAACAATATTATGAAACCTATGTTTGAAATTATTTTCCCACAGTCGTGTGATGTCGAGTCAGCAACATGACGATAGAGCATGTTCGGTGCACGAACGTTGTAGTGTGCAAAACAAGGTGTGTGATTACACATGTGAGTGCAGGCTGCACATGATAATACTGCTAAGTATGTTGGGTGTCTAATGACACTGCGAGAATTTTGGTTGCACGTGTTGCTATAGTATTTCTATTTGGAGATTTTTGGTGTTAACTCCTCCCTCCTTAAATGCAGACGTCCTCGTTTGCAGTTTATTTGGAGAGCAGTATAGGGATATCATTAATGACAATAATTTTTGATCTGGAATCCTGGGGGCCGGAGATGGTGAGGTGGTTTTGTCAATACCTTCTTTGGTTCTTAAATTTTGGCGTTTTTGTGTTATCATCTTGATTATGGGGACTATTATAACACCTACTATAAAAAAGGGTAGGCATAGATTAAGTCTGGTGCTGAATTTGTTCCTTGCTTCCAGAAGTTCTATTTTTGTAGTACTATTGACGTTTAGCTGTTTGAGTATCTTTAGAGAGAGTACTTCCTCTGCTCTGCTTATTAAGGATGATGGGTGTAAAATTGCAGGCATGAACTGGTGATCTGTTATCTGCTGGGTTGTAATCTTTTTGTCGCCAACTTCAATTATTATATTTGAATGTCGGATAATGTAAGTGCCTTTAAGAATTAGCGCTTCGTTTTCGATTTTGACAAGTCCATCGAATTGATTTAGAAGCAAAATGTCTGTTGCGATTTCTTCTATTGACTCGATGTGTTGATTGTTTGCGATCGTACACGTTGGTTCACGACATTTCAGTAGATTTGGGACGCAGGTGGTGTTGCTGATATTTTTGATATAGAGATATTACATATAGAGAATTTATTATAGGTTTCACATGGCTTAACTATTCCAAAGACTTTTTCGTTACAAGTTAAAATTACTTCAAAAGGAATTTTATTTATCTTATCATCTATTTTGACAGGTCTTAACAAATAAACGTTACATATTTCTTTCTTAGTTGTAGGTAAATCTATAATGTAAATTAAGCTTTTTGCATCACTGGCAATTTTAATATTTGCAAAATCTAATGCTTCATCTAAGTTAACATAAGGTATATTTTCATTTTTTAATATTTTTTCTGTTACATTGATTTCACTATTTGAGAGTACAAATGAGTTAATAATATTGGCCTTGGACCATTGTATAGCATTTGATAAATTGACAATTTTTTCCTTTAGGATTTCTAACTTATATTTAATTTTCATAATCAATTCGTATTCTAAGTTTGAGTTTTCCTTGACTGTTTTTAAAATATTATTTGTAACATAATTTATTTCACTTATCTTTTCTAAACTTAACTTATTTATAATCAATTGGTTATTATTATTTATTAACATATTATTTATTTTACTTGCCATTATTTCGTAGTAGTGGTGGTCGGGATTTCCCGCGATCCATTTCCACACACTACCAATGAAATCAAGAGAACGTTTTGGTCTTTCAATAATTTTAAGTTTAACTAAATAGTTTCTTATGCGAAGGATTTCGAAGGATAGGGTGGGTTGTAAAGGATTGTTGGATGGGATACCGTTGATTGCTTCTTCTAACTTTCCAAGAATTTTCTCATATGAATCAAGATCAACTGTGTGGACTATTTTAAACGATCCATCTTGTAGTTTAGCTTGGCCAGTATTAATTTTAATGAGTTGCAACTTTGAGTAATCTAATATTTGGATGTTTGCGATGCACAGTTGCAGTATAGATCTATTGAAAGAAAGAGTAATTTTAGTTCCTGATTAGACTTTTGTGCACTGTTTTTCCAGATTCAGTAAGTATAGTTTTGTTTCTGTTTTCTTTTACTATTTCTTGTTTAAAGCGGGGTGATACGAGTAGCTTGCAGCCTAATCTTCTGTTTATTTTTATATAAACAGTTTCGCCAGGAGAGTAGTTTTTGATGGGATGTCTTTTCTGATTATGATATTCTAAGTCATGTTTTTGTTTTTCCTGTAGCCTTTTAATGTTATCTTGTCGTCATTTTTCGAACTATTCGGGGCTAATACTTACGTTCCTGCCGAAAAATACCTCAATGGGTCGTTTTCCCGTGGTAGAGTGTATCGAGTAATTGTACTCGTAGACAGATCGATCTAAAAGTTCCAGGAAGGAATTGTGAATGTTCTTTGTTTTAAGACAACGCATTATTTCCGACAGGGTAGAGTGAAATCTTTCTACCTGTCCGTTTACGCTGCTCGAATATGGGGGTGTTTTAAATATTTCTATATCTAACAGGTCTTGAAGCATGAAACAAATAGAAGATGAATTCGAGGACTTTTCAGTATCGAAGACGACTACTTTTGGAATACCGAAAGAAAAAAGAATTTGTCTTAGTGGCTCTTTGACGTCTTCAACAGCTTTGGATTTCAAAATTTTTGCCAGCGCATATTTTGAGAACTCATCTAAAGCTGTAAGAACAAGATGCTTTTCAGTGGAATATATGTCTAGGTGAATAATACTCGTATGTCCAGGAAACTGGGGAATGGGTGTTGCGTTAAGCATTGGTTTATTTGTGTGTCGTTCGTACTTGTGCTCTTTACACACATGACATTGTTTTTTGCGGACATTTGGGGGAAATAAAATTTTTGTAATATTTGGGATTTATTTTCCTTTGGGTTTCGTTGTGCTCTTGAATGGGTATTTAGAATTACTTCTTGTTCTGATACGTTAGAAAGGTCATCTACTTTAGTCTGAGTATGTCGAACCTTGTAATTTGAAAAATGGAGTTTATATAAATCTTGAATTTTAGCTAAAGTTTCTTCATTTGTTAAGAGTCCGTTTATAACTGAAGGGTTAAGAAAACGTCTGAAAATGGAAACTAAATTTTCTTAGCTGTAGAAAAGTTGACTTTCTCCTGCGAAAATTGGGAAAAGGGAACTCGATTTTATGGGGGATTTCTTCTCCAATCAGAAGAATCAACTGACTTTTAAAGACATTTATTGGTGTTTCAACAGATTGAAAGAGTCCGTGAGATCAGCTGTCCTCGCTATGTTGGGACGTTGAAATAGAATTAACTTGTGGAATTCTCGAGAGTGCATCGGCAACTACGTTTGTCTTGCCGGGTTTGTACTTGAGTTCGTAGTTGTACTCCTCAAGAATTGATTTCCATCGTTTCATCTTGATGTTATGGTTTTTATGGCTTAGTACGAAAGTAAGCGGTTGGTGATCTGTAAAGATGGTTACTCTTGCAGAACCGTAAAGGTAGCTCCTCAAAGACGTGAGTGAGCATTTCCTTTTCGTTAGCTGCGTAACTTTCTTCGGTCTTATTCAGTGTTCTAGAGATAAAAGTAAGGGGTTTACCATCCTGTTCTAGGACAGCGCCAATTGCATAATTGGGTGCGTCTTGGTAAGATTGAACTCTTTCTTAAAATTAGGATATGTGAGAATTATGTCATTCGACACTAAAGAATTCTTTATTTTTGAAAATGCTTCCATTGCTTCATCATTAAATATTATAGTTTTCGAAACTCGTCCATCGTCTCCTCTCAAGAGAGATGTCAGTGGTTTGGCTATCTTAGCTCATTGTAATTTTGACGGCGCGTTTTTCAACCCGAAGGGGAGTCGCGTGAACTCATATTTTCCGTTATTAACGGAGAAGGCAGTCTTTTCTGTGTCAGATTCTTTTAACAGAATCTGATGAAATCCGCTTTTTAAATCTAACACCGTAAACCATTTACTCTTCCCGAGTTGGGAAAGGACTTCGTTTATCTCCGGTACGGGATAACGATCAGCAATGGTAACGTGTTTGAGTTTTCTATAATCGATGACAACTCGGAACTTTTTTTCGCCGGATGCATCTGATTTTCTTGGCACTATCCAGATCGCAGAGTCATAGGGGAATCTGGATGGTCTGATAATGCCATCGTTGAGCTTTTGTCTTATCTGTTTGTCAACCTCGTCTACCTACCATTGGGTAGGGGTAATATTTAGAGTAAACCGGACCATCGGTTGTAGTTCGTATCTCACCCCTGACATTTGTTGCGTATGTTAGTTTTGTGTCTGGATCAGCAAAAAGAGTAGGAAATTTATTTATTATAGAGTTTAAAGAGAATTTTTGTTGCTCGTTCAGATGATTAGTTCTTCGAGAAATTATATTATCGCTTTAAGAGATTTGTTGTTTGATTTGGACTTTTACGTGATTTTGAATAAGCGTATAATTTTTTTTTGTGTGGATAATTGCAGATAACTCCTTTAGGCTATCATTGCCAAGGATTCCATGAAAATAAGTTAGGCAAGGCAAAAGAAAGAATTTAATTTTTGTGTGATTTAGGGGAAATAAATTAACGAATGTATGTTGTGAAACTTTTACGTTTCCACCTATGGAATTTGCAAAAAATGGTTCACGATTCAATTTAGGGTTTTTAACAAGTGCAGGCTGTATATAGTTCTTATTGGAGGAACCCGTGTCAATAAGAATTTTTAAAATTTCGTCGCTATTTGTTTTTACTTCAAAATAATAGTTCGTTTGGGGCTTGACTGTAGCCTTCACCACTTTCTTGCTGTGCATTTATGTAAACAATGAGGCTCTGATCATTTACAATCTCGGTATTATACTGAGTAGAAGACGTGTCTACATGATTGGTTTGCTGCATCTCAGGTGGGTAGTTGTTTTGTTCTTGAATATTCATGTTCTCTGTGTTATATTGAGTAGGTTGATTTTGGGATGAAAATGAAAATTCCTTTGCACTTTCTGTGGCACATTTTGTTACGATGGTATGTGTGGTCGTTTTGGTGCTGGAGGCCAATTTCCTTGAGGTCTGTTCATATAATTTACTCCCATGGCAGATGTGTCCATAGGCTCTGGTCTCGGCATTTTTTTCGGTGGTGGTTGCGGGGGATAGTTACCGCGATTCTTATTATTCTGGTACCTTGGTTGCTTTGGAACTAAGTTCTGGTATGAAATAAATTGAGGTGGTTGTTGGGTATAATTCATAGGCAACTGCATAGGGAAGTCTGAATTCTTAGCGGGTGTAGGGATGTATGCTAATTGGGGATAAAAAGGTATGTGAGGCCTAGGGGGGAATGGATATCGCTGATCTTTGTGTGGTGGAAGAGGAGGAGCGTTATTTAGATTGATCTTTTTCGACTGATGGTTATTGGCATGGTTAGTCCTGAAATTCTGAATTTTCTAACCGTAAGCACAAGTAGAGTGCCTGCGGTAGGTCAGCAGGTTCGCGTATGCCAAGCAATATTGGTAGATCTCCTTTCAATCCACGTATAAACGTATTTAGGGCTTTTTCCCTGTATGTACGCGTCAAAAGAGAAAGAGCTTCGGGGCCGACGTTCATGGACGAAATTTTGTTAAGGATTAAGGATAGGTGAGCATAAACTTGTTGGTGAAATTCATGGATAGAGTTATTACCTTGTGTGAGGGAAGTCAATTGATATTCTAACGTTCCCATATCACGTTTGTCCGCGTAATGCAGCTCTCAGCAACGTGAGATGCTTTCCCAACTAAGTGGTGTATTGTAAGATTCGAGGGCAACGTCGGCATTGCCCACGATCTCATTCCGTATGATACTTAAAATTCCGAAGTTTTTCGGAGTGCCTTTGGAATTTTCGTATAGATGCAAAATTCTGTCCACACTCTTCTTCCTAGAGCTGAATTCCCCGGGCTGTCCGGATAACTCTCGGAGACAGCGGACTACGTCCGGAATTTTATCTAGTTCGGAAAAGTTGCCGCGGTATTGGGTATCGATTGTTTGATCAATACCGCAAGAGAGGTCCGCAATTGAACAATTGCTGGACCTTAGACACTTAACACTTGGGACACAATTGATGCGATCAGGTCCTTAAGCTCTGGGGTACCTTGCACATTTGCTTCTGGTTGGGAAACATTTTGTCTTGGTTGGGTTTAGTAATTGGGGTCTAGGATAGAGGGTCGTAGTAAATTTTCGTTAGGCATTTTATCTTATTCGAACACTTCTTGATTTCACTCTTAATAAATAAACTAAGACTACTTTGATTTATGGGAAAAGGTAAAAATTTGTAATGATAGTTCTAGTATTATATTAGCAATAAAAAGTATAGAAATATTTGAAATTGGATTCGTATCGCACTTAAATTAAAAAATTATTTTTGTTTAGATTTTTGTTGAAGAAATTGCAATATTGATTTTTATAATATATGGTATTATTTAAAAACAAAAATTTAATTGTTAACTTAGTTAAAAAAAAACTTTATATCTTTATTTTAATTGAAATAAATCTTAACACTAGTCTTACATTAGTATGAACTTCATCATAATTCTAGACCGTGGTGCGGCTAGCGTACAACGCTTCCTTTTCCTCCGGCAGACGAGTGATCAGCTACTACCGGCTACTCAGGGGCCCTTGGTGATTCTTTTTTCGTTAGATTCACCTTTCACCACTCTCGCGGGTATTATAGGGTATTACCGGGACCGATAGGCACGAAGTAGGCGAGAGGTACGACAGCTACTTAAGGCGATTGAAAATACCTTAACAATGTTCGAAGGTCCAAAAGTGGATAGTGGTTCCATAACAAGATCATATGGTAGTTCTCGCTATCCGCATTGTCGACTATGTGCAGTTGATGTTACTACGTTGTTTGCTTCTGGAGATACTTCTTCAAGCACAACTATGTCATCGACATGTGAATGAGCTGTATCGATCTCGAGTTGTTGATTGGGTGCATTCATTAAAATTTTTTTCCGTTCTCTATAAACTCGAGCACGTTCTACCGGTCTTTAAGGAGTTTTCGAATGTCTCGTCAATGATGCCACTTTTTGAGTGCTAGACGGCATTAACATAGTACTAGCTGAAGAAAACTCTGACATCAAAGGTAACTCTTGATAATGTACAACAACTTGAACGACAAATTGTCGTTCTTCCTGTTCTTCTGGACTGCTTCGTCGACTGAGGGTCTCGTAATATAGCGAACCTTGATTTTCATACATATCAACTTGGTTTTCTTCCATATATTGTTGACATGCTGTTTGAATTGCCATACCCTCAATATTAATTGCTGATTCAGCATGACTGTGTTATCAAAAGCTCTTATTCACACTTTATATTCACGAATGCGTTTTGTTCCAGCCTTAGCTACTTTTCTCACCTTCCAGACATTTATTACTTCTGAACTCCTTCCGTATTGTTGAGATACTTTTTTTGACATTGTTAAATCTGAGCAAGAAAGGTCCTTTCAGTAAACCATCTTGCACACAGAGCGAGTCCAACTTTCCCATTTTCTCTTCAGCAAACCATCTTACACACAGAGCGAGACCCACTGTGCCCAATATGACTTCAGAGTTTGGTTTTGGTCCGATATATCCTACCAGCTTGGTATTTCCTCGAGTTCCTTCCAGTCCAATATGGGTTCGATATTGTTATCTTCCTTTTCATAGGAACGGATTTCATCTTTATTCTAAGCCCAAAATGGCACAGTCCCGATCATTTGGATAGTGCTTTCTTTCACTTCTTTACAGTTGCAGTCTTCACATTTCACTCCGAGTGGTGGACGAGAGTGGGCATCAGCATTTGAGTGGAGTTTTCATATCTCTGTAACTGCCCGATCCATTTCGCAATATGGCATTCGGGGTTCTTAAATTGTTGTAGCCATTTCAGAGCTGCGCGGTTTACGCGTAGAATGAACTTTTGTGCGTAGAGGATGGACATGCTTCGTAGTCAGAATTAAACCCAGAAGCTCGGACCGAGTTATGTTACGCAGTAGTTTCGTTCAGGTCTAGAGAGCAGCATGCTGGAATATGCAACCACTTTTTCTTGACCGTAGTGAACTTCAGAGATCACAGCCCCGATTATAATATTGCTAGCGTCTGCGTGCACGATAAACAGTTTTCCGGGTGTATAACCCCAGATGAGGGCATTGCACAGCTGCCGCGTGAGTTTTTACAATGCTTTTTCACACTCTCCAGACCACCTGAACTGTCGGCCTTTTTGCATAAGTTGATGTAGGATCTCAGCAATATCAGCAAAGTCTTTTGCGAACCTACTGCATTACCTAGCAAGTCCCAAGAAGCTTCTGAGTTGGTGTTTATCTTTTGGGACAAACCAGCTTATCATCGCTTGCATTTTGTTAGGATTCATCCTTACACTTTCCGGTGATATTATGTGGCTCAGATATTTTAATAAATTGGCAGGTTTTGCAAGGGACCTCGTAGGTATACAAAGCTTTGCACAGTTCAAACGGTATCACCGTAAACTGCCAGAGACCGCTTCCTGTAGCGAAGGCCGTTTTCTCACGATCTTGTCGATTAAACTCTACTTGCCAGTAAGCGGTCTTCAGGTCACCGGTTGAAAACCATTTCGCTCCAGAAAAAGTATCCAAAGTGTCATAATTTCATAGTAGTTGGTAGCATTGTTGAGATACCGGTAGTCTACACAAGACCTAGTACTACCGTCCGACAATTCTTCAATCAGCCCCTAAACTATCATCTGCGACAGCATTTCGACAACTCCTGTTTGCTTTCCGAATGGAAGACGCCTAGCAGGCTGACGGATTGGTGGTGCGTCTATCGCGTCAATGTGGTATTGAACAAATTGCGTACGCCAATATTCTTCGTCTTGTGTAGCAAATATATCAGCGTACTCACCGATTATTTTTTCTGCAAGGATACGCTTTTCTTGATCCAGATTACAGAGGCTGAAGCTTTTGTTCTTGCTTTTCATACATTGGACACTTGCGACTAGTGTTGCGCCACTAGTTTCTGTTGTGGTCGTTATACTTTCAACAGATGCATATTTTCTCACTATCTCTCCATTTTTTACCTTTGTACTGAATGTCTTTGGACTTAGAATGCTTACAGGAACCAAGATCAAGGTCATTACCACCACGAAATCAATTCTGTTTTCTTTCTCCATCAAATAGAATCGGTGGCTACCAAGAGCAACTTTCACGTTAGCCCAAACAATTGCTTCCGCCGAAGGCTCACGAATTTGATTTCTGAAGATAAAGACTTTTAAGACGGATGTGTTGGCGTTTTCGTATATCATTGGTATCTCCATGTCTCAATATTTCAGAGTTTGTGCTCCCAAGTCGACGACAAGTCCATGTTCTCTCATGAAGTCTGTACCAATGATGCACTCGTCACATATGTCAGCCACCAGAAACGCGTGAGAGATTGTTATTCCGGCCAGCTGGATTTTTATTCGAGCTTCACCATATATCTTAACCGTTGCTCTTGTAGCTGTTCGCAAGCTGAAACTGCTGGTGTTAAGCAACCAAGATTTCTGCACAAGATCCCTCCTGATGATTAAGGCCATGACACCTGTGTCTATTGTTGAAATCCATTTTTCCTTACCGCTGACTGCTTCTTCCAGAATGCTTTGATTGCATCGTTTTGCTAGCGAGATTTGGATGATCCTGGGGCCGTCGACTCCTGATACAAACTTCTGCCCTGCGAAGTTGGTGCTTAAACATTTCCCGACTGATGGCTTCGAGAAGTTTGGCCAGCTTTTTGGCAGCTGTTTATGTCTATTTACTTTTTTCCTCTACTTACTTGTTACCGCATTGAAGTCTGTCTTTTCGTCGCACCGGTTCTTTACACTGTCCTTGAAGATGTCTTACTTCAGTTCTAGCAGGGTGGTCTTCGTCCCTCCCGCGGTGTATCTCGTTCTTCCACTTAGTTTTGCACAGGAGCATTCGACAGATGCTACTTCCCTGACGAAATGTGTTCCTTTGGAAGCCTGATTGGGTGCTTTCATTGTAATAGCGAAGACAAGTGTTTCAGCAAGGGTTCTTTTCCCGGGCATTCTTATTGCTGACTTCGAATCAGTAATTCTCCTGATCAATGCGTCCTTTGCCATTTCGTCGATAACTTCCTAGTCTGCGTAGGGTATGCCAAATGTGGCAGTCTACTGAAGTCTGCTCGGAGCTGTTTCAGTGTGCAATTGGACCTTGCAAACATTCTGCATGTGATTATCCCCAAACCGTTTCTCTATAGCCTTTGTTCAATCCATATTGTTTGTATGCTTTTCGATATCTATTGTTTGCAACAATTGTGCTGTAAGACCGTGTAAGACCATTGTTAGGGCAAAGTACTTCTCTTCATTATCTCAGTTATTCGCACATTCAGAGTTTTCAAACTACCTCTTATATGTAGATCTTGATATCTGGCAATCGAATGCGTGAGGTTTCAACTCTTTTCTCGTTGGATCGCTTAAAAAACGTTCTCGCAGTTTCTCACTGTGTCGAGCTCTTTTGACAGTAGCTGAAATTTGCTGCCCATTTTTTTTAATTTTTCGTTGATTTCTTCGAACTTTCGCTGTAGAATGTTCTTTTGTTCTTCCAGATCGTCCATCGTTTGTTCGTCCATCTTTTATTCGAGGCTTTTGTTTTTCTTTTGTTCTTCGAATTCTTGTTCAATACGGTTCTTCTGTTTGTCTAGATTTTTCTTCGAATTCTTGTTCAATACGGTTTTTCTGTTCTTCCAGATTTTTCTTTTGTTCGTCGAGGTTGTTCTTCTATTCGATATTATTATTTTGGCCGTCTAGATTCTTCTTCTGTCCGTCCATTTTTGACAAGAGGAGTTGCATTATCTCATCCATGTTCTTCCTCCTCCCTGATTTGTTCTTCCTCGTCGACATCAAAAGAGTATGTACCTGGATCATGTTCCTCGTTGTTCAAAGCGTCCTGAAGTCGGAACCCCAAATCCCTTTTTCCTCCACTTGAGCTGTGGTTTCCCTTGCTCAACTCATATTTGAATTGGATTAATTATAGCTTTTAAGAATAGCCACAAAATATTTTTTTTTTACATCTAAAAAAGTCCTAACCCACTTTATCATTTTCATTCATTCACATTTCAAATTCCACTTTAGAACTGACTTGGACTTCTTGTTGGAAGCTCATATTTATACTCCCCCGACATCTTTCGAGAACGTTTTGTACTATACAACGTTCTATATATCTTTCCATTTTACCATAATATTCGATAAAAGTTTCCATTCTCCAATGGTAGAGTATTCTGCTATTCAAATGTGGAAATCTTCATCTATTCAAATACAGACGACGCTGTTCACATTTTAAGTGATTATCACAATATCATTTGATTGATTTTCAGTTTGTGTGACCGCTCTTTTGCTGAGGGTGGTGTAGAATATATGTCCTTAGATTTGCATTCAGATTCAAAATCAGTCACTGGTAACTTTTTGGATGACTTTTTGGTGATACTTGTCCAAACTTTAGACAGACGCTTATTCAAACGACTTACGACATCCTGAGGGAGGAGGTGAATCCAGAGAACCAGATTTGATTCCTTCAGTACCATTGAAACTTTCAGACCTTAAGTCATGAATTTAAAATATAATAAAACTATAGTATTTTCTGAATTAATAAAATGATTTAATAGTGGCGTTCGAATAATGTCGGGCGTGTGTTTAAAGGTGTGCAAATGTGAAAAGCAACCAATGTACACTTAGTACATATCAGCTGTGTCCTGTCATTATAATGACTTTATCAGCTAAATTCCAGCATAGCTTAATAGGTGTGTATATGGGCGAATGTATAGAAATTCTCGTATGCGTAGTTTATCAAAACACCCGGTAAGATAATTATTTTGAATGTAAGCAAGCAACAGAAAAATCCCCCCATCCGACGAACTCAGCCGAGCATTGAAAGCCTTCCACTTCGCTGTCACGAGAGACATTTGCTCTTTACCTACAAGCTAACAGGAGCGTATAGCATATCTTATCACAACCAAATGTAGATCGTGTTATAGAAATTTGGAAGCGAACATCAGAAATGCTAAAGATTGGCGTTCGTTTGCTAAGCGTATATTACAATAAATAAAAACTTCAAAATCGGTAAAAGTCTATCAGCGAACAGTTTTAAGGACTATTTTAATGAGCTCGGATACTTTCATCACCCATTTAATACGTAGAATCACGGATGCATGACCCAGGCGTAGACGCAGATTTTTCAGTACGAGATATAAGAGAGTTTCTAAAAAAAAGTCAAATTGGACAAAGTGCCATGTGCAGAATCCCCTAAGAAATATACATAAATGCTCCAGAAAACTTCATTAAGCTACTAGCAAAGACATATTGTACTTCAATAAGTTAAAGAACAATACAGAGGATAACAGCTTTGTCGAAACAGTTATATTTTCTATCCACAGAAAAACGACAGCAATGAGGTATAAAATTATCGGGGAATATCCTTTATGTATTGTAAAAATATTGTCTGGAATAATGCAAAACCGATTTGGGAATGGAAAAGAAAACATAAGGTTCTGAGTGAATTTAAAGCAGGATTTCTAAAGAGTTAGTTAAACCTAGAGAAACTAAAATTTGGCTCGTTTAATAGCCAATTGATCAGAGGTTAATTTATATTTAAATATTATTAAGCATTATGCTTTCGTTTTCGAGATATTGGTCTTCAAACATAAATTATTTAAAGTTTTTTTTACCATACTTTTGGGAAAATCGAATTTACTCGTATCTCGTAAAAAGGTAATTACAATTTTTGTTTCATTATTTTGATGCACCATAATGTTACCTACAAAGTTACCATACGAAGTTTTTACCTGAGGCTTACAGTTTTCATTTATAATGTTAAACAAAGCAATCATCAATATGACTATTTTTAATTATTATTCATCAGTGGTTTATTGAATTTCAAAAGCATCATATTGAAGTTGAAGTGTACAGTGAAGTATTTTTTTAAATGACTTCATACGAAGAATATGCAGACATAAATCTTGTCTATGGATTTTTTAATGGCAGTGCTGAGGCGGATCGAGCAGAGTATTAACAAAGATTTCCTACACGACGTGTGCCTAATCAAGGGTCTTTACAAATATTCACAGGAGTTTGCAAGAAACTGGAACAACTACATACAATCGAGCGGCACTGCATGCGGTAGGTATGAGAGATGCAGAATTAGACTAACCAATCATGAATATGGTAGTAACAGAGCCACAAATTAGCACACGTTCAATGTCTTACGCCTAAATGTGCGAATTCTGCAAGTTTTCCATAGAGAGAACCTCCATCCTTGTGGGTAGCCGTGACTCAAGTGGTAGTGTATTGGCTTCCCAACCGGATGGTTCGGGGTTCAATGTCAGCCGTGCCCGAAAGACATTCTTTTGTTCAGGCAACTATAATCTTTTGAGAGGAATGGTTGCCTAAAATACTCTAATAATTTAGTTTTCCCATTAAATGTTGGATGCACTCATGGAGCGAAATAACCGCTTAGCCCAAACATCTTTCTCTCTCTCTCTATCCAATTTAACGAAAAACTTAGCACGTGATCTTGCATTTTAAGAGTAGTAATTACCTCTTGAGTGTTAAGTTCTTTAAAAAAAAAATCTTTATCATGCAACACCAGTTCAGTTATTACCAGCAGATCTGGCTCGACCATCTAAATTTTGCAATTAGTCCAAAATATTCTATGGACAGATGAGTCGCAATTCACTAGAGATGGCATAGCCAACTTTCATAACCTATACACATGGATAAATAAAACCCCACATACAACATGAACAACATCATTTCAATAATTTCAACAAATGAATTTGGCCGTTCATACACAAACACTAAACATATAACTGGGGCGGCCGTGGTGTAGTGGTACTAGCAATCGCTTCTCACTCGGAGGGTCCAGGTTCGAGTCCTGCCCATGGCAAGTCAGTTTTTCATTTGTAATTGGAACTCAGACAGAAAAATTCTGCGTGTGAAGGCATAAGACTGACACGTAAATTTGGCTGTTGTAGAGTTTCAAGCACAGAAAAAAATTACTGTGAATAATACCTCGAATCACTCTGAGTGAAGCAAAACCTCTCCGTCCTATTCGGACTCCCACCCTGGAGAGCGAATATCGAAACCAAACACACCTGAGTTTCAAACCACTACAAAACAATTTTCCTTTCTCTTCCTTCTAACTTCCCGCCCGCGCCCTGGCAACAGTAAAAGGGTATCAAACCCCTTAGGCGCGCGTAAATTATAAAAACGAAAAAAAAAACAGCTAAACTTCTTCTCAATTTTTGCAAAGTCATTGCCAGTACTGCTAGAAGATGTTTCACTTGCATAAAGAAGAACTCATTTTTACCAACAGGATGGTGCTCCAAATCACTTAGTTAAGGACTACTTGGATGAAAAATTTCCAAATCGATGGATTGGGAGAAATGGTCCAATACATCGGCTTGCAAGATCACCAGATTTGACAGTTTTGGTAGAAATCCAAATCTTATGTGAAACGATGAAAGAATGCGTATGTTCATCTGCAAAACTAACATTGGCTGAATTACAAGAACGGATAGCAGCAGTGTCACAACATATCAAAGAGAATTTACCAACTAGCAATATTAAAAAACTATTCAAAAACGAGCATTATCTTGCAGTCCGATGGAGAAAACTTTGAGGAACTTTTGTAGATTTAAGATTACGTAAATTAGGATTAACAATAAAATTATTTACGAGTATTTATTTTATAACTGTAAACGCAAGTGCACATATTTTAGAGTAATTATTTAATAATAATAAAAAATAGTCATACCGGGGATTAATTTGTTTAACCTTATACCTGAAAAACTGTAAGCCCTAGATAAAAACTTCGTATGGTAAATTTATAGGTAAAATTATGGCGCATCAAAATAATAAAAAAAAAAGAAAAAATTGTGAACAAATGCGATTTTCCCAAAAATTTATTAAATAAAAGGAAAAAAAATGTCTTTGTAGAAAAATCTGTGGCCACAGACCATAACCGCTTAACTCGAGTTAGGGCGAATTTGAGTTATTGACGCCATCACGTAAAGCATGTGTAGCGTCAGCCTTTTAGCAAAAAAAAAAAAAAAAAAAAAAAAAAAAAAAAAAAAAAAAAAAAAATTAATTGTTTCATTTTGATGTCCTATTTGTGTTCCGTCACTGTACCAAGTCCAATAAATTTACCAATTTTTAAAACAGACCTTTTCCCCTCCCAATCTATCAATTGGTCCTACTAATCTCTCTTTCCGAACTTACAACAAAACCTAACTCTATCAAACGCCCCACTATTTCCGAATTCCTCCATTCCACTTTCTTCGTAGGCTCACTCTCTCCCTGTGTTCTTGTTACTATGGTGTATATGGTATGTCTCTTTTGTCGTAGAGAGTTGTGTTGACCAATGTAAATCCAGGAGGAGGTGGTGGCAAGCTTCGCTAAAGTGATAGATCGTGTGGGAGGCAGTTTAGTATATGTATAAGTTTAGGCATGAACCCACAGTTGAGCGGCAGAGATTAGAGTGTGGAATAAAAATAGAAATTGAATAGAAAGAAGCAAAGAAATGGGACGTTTTTTTTGACTTAGAGAACGAGACCAATTATATAGGTCAATGGCCTTTACGGGTTTTGATCAGCTGATGGTGTCAGCCGATGAGATGGTTTTTTTTGTGTCTCTGGGGACATAGCGACAAGGTCGTGTTGGGTGGGATTTTTTTTCCCCCTTTTGGGAGTTAAAAAAAGTCGAGACAGTCGATATCGGAGGATAAAGCAACAAGGTTGCATTGCATTTTGTTTTTTTGCAAAAGGAAAAATTTATTTTTTTTTTGACTGTGGCGCGTGCAGTTTTCCGCTTCGTGGATACGGAACAAAAATTATTTTTTTTTACATCCACCGGGTGTCCGCGCTTTTTGTTTTTTTGAAACAAGGAAAAAAAGCTAACCGACGGAAAATCTCCCCGGGCAAAACAAAAAAAAAAAAAACCCCAAAGTGACTGCCGCGGTACAAAAAAAAAAAAAAAAAAAAGTTCATTTGAACCATCCTTCCCCCCCCATCACACCTACGCGGTGCCATTTTTTTTTGTTACCGGTGTAATAAGGGCAACCCACAAATAAGCTGGTGGGCGAAAAGTCCTTGTGGTGTGGTGCAAATTACAAAAATAAAAACACAAAAAAAAAAACAAATAAAAAAATAAAAAAATCATAGTGCGAGATACGATTTCCCCATATACTCCTAAAGCTGCATCGCCTGCAAGAGGTGCTCCGCGGGACAACTCCAACCACAACAACAACAACAAAAACATTAATTGAAAAAAAAAACAGTGTTGAAATTAGTGGATTAGTATAGTAGATACATATGTACATATATGTAGATATTTTGAATTTAGAATAACGTATTTTATTTTGTATGTACATAGGTTTCAGTTTTTTTAATTAAATTGTGTAGAGTAAGGTTAGGATTAAGTAAGTTGGGTTTTTTTAATTTTTTTTGAATTTTATTTTATTTTTGCTTGTGCGCCGGAACAAAAAAAAAAATTATTTACTACATTAAATTTTATCAAGCGATTCTTCAAGTGCTGGCGCCAGAACTACGAGGGATCCGCTAAAACCGGCAAGTCCTAGAAGTAAGTTTTTTTTTGGATTGGCTTGAATTAAAATAGTCATAAGATACTAGGGTAAATAGAATAAAATTCAAAAACAAAAAGCCACGATAATTGTACTATAGATATTAAGTTCCTTTTTTTGTGAATTTTTTTTTTTTTTAATAAACCCAATTATAGTTGTTATGAGTTGAGTTAAGTGTTTTATTATAATAATGGAGTAGGCTTAACGCAAGTGGTGTGTGGATGGGCGGACCGACCGTCCTTCGATGGGGCGACTGTGACCGGACGTGACGTACACACGAAGACGACATAACGAATATGACGTGACTGACTTCCGCTGACTTGTTTTTTTTTACAGGTGGTGACTGGGAGGAATTTCGTTAGGGGCTACCATTCACAGATCTGGCCAGAATGGTAGCAATTGGTCGCACCCAAGTGCGATAAGGGTGGGTTGGCCATCCTCAGCCAACAACATCCGGCTTATTTCAGGTCGTGACGAGCTGTCATCGCTGTGTGATACTGGGACGCATTATTCGGTGTAGGGTACATAGGGTTAAGTTAGCTTTAGGATTAGTTATTATCCGTTAAAATTAAGTTCGGTATTTAGGGTTTAGGTTAGTGTAGGATTAGTTAGTTTTAAGCGCGAAAGTCCCGGTCTTGCACAGTGGTGATGGCACACACATGTGATCCGGCTATTTCTTTTCTTCTTTTTTTTTCTATCATCTTTCTCTCCTCCTATCTTTTAAGTCCGTCCGTAAAATAACGTAGCTTTCTCCAGGCTATCCTTGTTTTCTTTTTTTTTAAATCGGCACGAAACAAAAAGGTAAGTTGAGTTGCGATGTACGGGGTAGTGGCAAGAACCAACCCAATCCGACGAGCTAGAGCCGAGCAACCGCGAGCGTGCCACTGCCAACTACTCCTGCATCATGGATGCCTCCGTGGCCAACTGACTCCTTACACATGCTTTACTCTAGTACCACAATTTTTTTTCATATTTTTATCATGCTAATTAAAGATGTTATTCCCTAAAAACCTAACAGCCTAAGTCACTTTTACCTCAGCTCAATTTTTCCATAAAAGCCTAACTCGAGCAAATTTAAGTATTTTATAATAACTATTTTAATAACTATTGAATGGGAAATTTTGGGACATAAAGCTGTAACTCAATTTACGAAGGCTTAAAATACCTTCAAGTTTGTGAAACAATTATACTAAAAGAACGATTTTCTGATTTGTAGCATCAAATTTATTCTTCAAATTGCTCTCCCGAAAAGTACAAAAAACCGACTTAAACGGTTATGGTTTGTGGCCACCTAAATATCTGGAAAATGAAAGCATGGATGGTAATAAGGCTGGAACTTCTTGTATACAGATGGATCCAAAACAGTGACAAACACAGCATTTGCAGTTGTAAATCAAGAAGGGTTTATAATCGTACAGGGAATCCTACCAAACATTACCTCAATCTATACCACCGAAGCACTAGCCATACTTGAAGCCACAAGGAGAAGCTCTTTAATAGCAGGAAAATTGGTAATCTGCTCTGACGGCCTGTCAGTACTACAAAGCATCGTAAACCCAAGTAACGACACAATCATTGTAGCAAAAATTCGCGATCTCCTAATTAAATCAAGATCCAAGATAAAGCTTATGTGGACACCAGGTCACGCAGGAATTAAGGGCAATGAATATGCAGACGCTGCTGCAAACTCTGTGCTAAAGGCACCAGCCCTCAACTATAACACCTTCTGTCGTCTTGACTTAAAGGGATACATCAAGCAGACATGCCACAGCCAACAACTACTTGAATGTGAACGTTATAACCACCATTACAAAACTGTCAACCCAATAAAATTTCAGCACAAATTTCCAACAATTGTTTATATTAGTAACAATTTTCAATTGTATATTGATATTCTAATAAATAAATAAATAAATAAAAGTCAATTAGCTATCAAACGAGCCCAGCTTGGTTGCTCTAAGCTTAACACGCTAGAAGTTATAACCTAATAATTTGTGGTACCTAGATCTCTGGAGGAACTTTTTGAAACACCATGTAACTCAGTGGGTGTTACAGATAGACCCCCCTCCCATGCGACATTTTCATGACATGAGCCAGTGAATCAGATTTCAGAATACCTGTATCCCAAACCGGACCTCCTTGTAAGGTGTATAACAAAAGGGTAATTAAAATCATAAAAATAACAATTTAATAATAAGATAAATCTATAATTCACTTTTAGATTGAGCATATATGTTACTTGTGTTGCTGGTTAAGATGAGCTACTTAAAATTTATTCAATTACATCAATCTCTAGAAAGCAACATCATTGCGCCTAATATTTCTAAGGCATTTGACTGAGTTTGGCATCAGGCTCTTTTGTCGAAAATGCGTGCATTTGGAATCGACGACCCTCTTCCTAAATGGACTAGAAGTTCAAGTTGATTTGGATGGTTTCAAGTCTGATACTCATACAATTAATGCTGGTTTAACCCAGACCTTCGTTCTGTTGCCGATACTCTTCTGCTTTTGTCCACGAATGCCACTTCGAAACCGAAAAACTTTCCATTCTCGGTATGTGTATCAATAACAACTTAACTTAACTTCAAGAATACTGCGAATTGTCTAGATTTCCTAAAGCCATGTACAAAATATTGTACTTCAGCCCCTCTGATCAGGCCTCAATATATAAGCCATTTATCCGCCCAAAATCGGAGTGCAATGATCGGTACCTTATAGCGTCAGCCTTTTAAGAAAAAAAAAATTTAAATAAATATATTTATTTGTGGTATTCATATTTGTGTCACTGTACCAAATCCGATAAAATGGTCCCTTCTCTTAAACACATCCTTTCCCCTCACAATAATTTAATTAGACTTTCTAACCACTCATTCACAATTCACCAAAGAACCTCATTCTATCAATCCTCACCCTATTTTTGAATTCCCTCATTCCACTTCCTTGGTAGGCTCAATCTCTCTCTGTGCTTTTGTTCGTATGGTGAATTTGGCTCTTTTGTCCTAGAGAGTGTTGAGTATTTCGAATTCTGGTGGAAGAGGTGGAAAATCTTACTAAGGTTACAGATCGTGTGGGAGTAAGTTAGATATGAATGTTTATATGTAGGTTATGTACTGTGATGAAGAACAAAATTTACGCAGGAATCTATTTTTGCGAAATAGAATCTAGAGTAAGAATAGATTATACGAATAGGAAGCGATATAGGAAGAATAGGAAAGAATTTTTTAAGAGAACGAGACAAATCAGGCAGGCCAATAGCCTTTACGGGTTTTCATCAGCTGATCGAATCAACAGACGAGATTGGGTTTTTTTTTCTTGGAGTGTCTGGGGACATAGCGACAAGGTCACATTGGATGGAACTTTTTTTTATTTTTTCCTTTCTTTTCGAGTTGAAATTCGGACAGTTGATGTCTGGAGATAAAGTAAAAAGGTTGCGCGGAATTTAAGTTCCTTTTCTTTTTGATAGACTCGTAGTCAGTGCGAAAAATAATTAAAAGAAAAAAAAAAACGGTGGGAGACAGTCGGCGCCGCGAAAGTTTCAACCTATTCCTAGTACGCACCGAGTCACCGAGTTTGCCAACAGGGAATGAATTCTCCCCTGCAAAACAAAAAAAAGAAACATATACCTATTATTTGTCCGAAAATCCTGAAATCTATTTTCGAATTCTTATATCATTTCGAAAAATAAGCCTTCATATTTTCCCCCATTTTTAGAAATATGGACAACTTGCTGAAATGCAAAAAAGTTGTTTGCATTTAATTGGGCCTGCCATAATTTTAGTTTTACCTTGAAAGCGTTTATTGTTTGAAACATCGTAGTGATTAGTTGGTTTTTGCCTTGAAGATGAGTGTTTAAGTTATTTAAATGAGCAGTCAAATCTACCAAAAATGCTAAATCTGTAAGTCAGTCGGCATTGTCAAGTTCTGGCACAGATTTAGCTTTCGATGTCATAAAAGATTTCATTTCATTAAGTATGTCATAATATCTTTTTTGCATTTGTCCTCGACTGTAAAGTATACGACATCGCCATACTCAGCATCAACATTTTTGAGAAATTCTTTGAATTGGCGATGATTCGGGCTCTTATAAAATGACGACGATTTGCATAACATGATCCATTTTTAAAGCTTTTCTGCATAAATTTTCTTGGTGTACTATACAATGGTACTTCATCAAACGAGAGTTTTCGACAGTAATGGCATCGTCTTCTATTAATTTTACAAGCCCCTCTGTTTTACCGATCATAGCTGGGGCACCATCCGTAACTACCCCAGATATACAGGAAAATTACAAAGAAAACCGCGTTAATGTTTTTTTCACTGCTTCATATAAATCTACTGATTTTGTCGTATCTTTTAATGGCACTAAAGAAGTCATTTCTTCAGTTACACTATATCGTCATTAATCCCTCTAATAAAAATGGCAAATTGAGTCGTATCAGTACTTTCATACATGGGCAAAGAATAAAATTTAAAACCACAGGCTTTGCTTTTCAAATCGCTTTCGATCGATTTCGCAAGATCGTCAATTCTTCTGGCAATAGTTTGATGAGACAAATTGGAAAGACATTTAACAAATTTCACATTTTTTGTCTGGACAAATTATATCTGCCACGCTTTCCATGCATTCCTTAATAAACTCGCCATCAGAAAATGGTTTTAATTTTTTGGCGATTAAATTTGCGACTAAATAACTAGCCTTCAGAAATGATTCTGTCTGAGTTGTAACGTTGCTAAAAAACTTTTGTTCATATGTATGTTCGGGCGTTGAACAAAGAAAAATGGATTTGTAAAAAAAGAGTTTTCTGGAACAATGACCAAACTGTTAAAAATGTTTGAAGAAAACCGTATTTTTCAAGTTAAAATAAAACCACCGCTCTTCCAACGTTATAAAAAGATTATTCATTTATTTGCCATAAGATTTGACCTGTTATACGACTATTGTTTACAGTAGGTATTTTGACAATTACAAGAAATTCCCCTTTTTAGAACATTAAGGGTGGGTGGTGTCCTCGGCACAATCGGTATGATTTGGTGACGTCATTCTGACCGTCAACATAACAGTGTTTTCTTAACTATGCCCTGGTCTTCTTACCATCTCTTGCCAGTTTGCAGCTGCCTATATTGTTACTTCTGCCATACTCTCGTCATCGTAAACAATGCATGCGTTTTGGTACATGAAAAGAAACAACGGATTATTGCATATGATTATATAAGGGCAGTGACACTAGACAGTAATGGACAATTGTACGAGTACATTAAAACACCTAACATTCATAATCCGGCAATCAAGCCCACACACGATCCCGTTTATGTGTGTAATGCGATCGTATGTCATTTTTGTTGCTTTTGCTTCGCTGTCTTCTCTTGTTGTATGCCGGCGATGATAGTTGATTCCATTTTGCGTGTTGTTGCAATACGATATTGGCTGAGCTGTTGTTGCGATGACGATAACTCGCCATCGTGAGTTAGTATATTTTTTTTTTTTGAGGTGCAGTTGTTGGTGGTTTACGCTGGCGTGACGTAGGTACCCGGTTTGTAACTCAATTTCGGTGGTTCGTGTATAATCGTGTTAAAAATTTAGATTTAATAATTTTAAGTTTTGACATGTGTTTGAAATCCAATATAATACAGGTGATTTAAATTAGAGTTAAATAAAATTAGTTGAATTTCATTATGGGTTTTTTTTTTTGTTTTTTTTTTTCGCGTCCCTCAGTGATGCGTGTGTGTGTGAGAGAGAGTGTGTTTTTTTTGTGGGATATGATCAATGGACTATTGGACTATTCTGCAACTGAGGTGTCGATGCTTCGATGAATTATGTGAGTGCGTGTGTTGTGTAGTAGAGTAGTTTATATTGAATGTTTCATTTTGGATTATTGCGTAAGTAAGTAAAGTGCGAGTGAGTGGACTGTATGTTAAATTTCAGGAATGTTAAACGTGTGTGGAAATGTGTGATTGGTGTGGAATGCAGGTTGGTCGAGATTGAGTGTTGTGTGAATTTGTATGTAAATTTTTTTTTGTATGTAATGTTTTCCTCTGTAGACCTTTATTATTTTTATTCTGTGAATTTATTAATCCATATATATATATATATTTTTTTTTTTTGGGTAAAGATGTGCGTATATTTAGATTTTGGATTGCATTAGTGACGTTTTGCGTAGTTTCTGATTGTGTTGCGCTTGTTATTGAACTAGTTCTCAGGTTCAAGGTTTGTAGATTGCGGTTGGTTTGTTGGTAGCGGGCAAAGTTTTGTTATCGGTCGTTTCAACATTCCTTGTTGTGTTTTTATTTTTACGACGCGTGTAATGTTATCTGCTCCTGCATATAGTTCTTGGATGCGGCCTAGATTCCATTTCGCGGGCGGAAGTCGTTCGTCCTTCAAAAGAACTAGGTCACCTACTTTCAGTTGGGTTTGCGGCTTCAACCATTTCGGGCGTTGTTGCAGCCGAGCCTATGGACATGTCTGGCTCTGGTACGCTGAATAAGGTCGTTCCTATTAGGAAGTGTGCAGGAGTAAGTTGTTCGAAGTCGTCGGGGTTCTCGGTTAAGGGGCACAGAGGCCTCGAGTTTAAACACGCTTCGATCTGCGTCAAAAACTTGGTGAGCTCCTCAAAGGTGAGTGTGCCGTTACCGACAATCCGTTTTAAGTGGTACTTAACACTCTTCACCCCTGCTTCCCATAATCCTCCAAAATGGGGAGAAGCTGGGGGGATGAAGTTCCACTGGGTTCCTTCTGCTACTGTGGCGTCTGCAATCTCCTTCCAGTCATGGATCGCGCCTTTCATCAGACGACGCAGTTCTGTATCTGCTCCAACGAAATTAGTTCCGCAGTCGCTATAAATTTGACCACAGACTCCTCGTCTCGCCGTAAACC
Source organism: Volucella bombylans (assembly GCA_949129095.1). Lineage (NCBI taxonomy): Eukaryota > Metazoa > Arthropoda > Insecta > Diptera > Syrphidae > Volucella > Volucella bombylans. Next base: position 54,734,695 of record OX422141.1, read on the forward strand.
TTCTAAATGCTGCTAAGAAGGCTTGAGTTGTTAGATCGCTTACTGCTTCAAGGTGAATAGCTTTGGTGGCTAAACAAACAAACACCGCTATGTACCCTTTGTGGCACTTGGATCCACGGCCCTTCCATGCTCGGATATTGATAGGTCTCGCGTAGTGTAACACCTGTGTGGGAAAAATGTTTTGATACCGTCACTCAGGGTGCAGGTAATTCTCCCATTAGTTGATGTGCTGTTTGACTTCGAAACCTGTAGCATGTCGTACAACTGTTTATATGCTTCTTTACAGCTCTTTTGAATTGTAATATCCAATATTTTTGTCGAATATGCACCATCATAAGTTGGATTCCCCCGTGCAATGACCTTTCATGAGAATCGCGGATGATGAGTTTAGTGAAATGATGTCTGGGTTCCAAAATTATCGGGTGCTGTTGGTCGTAAGGAATGTTTGCATTCCGGAACCTTCCGCCTACACGAAGAACTCCTTCCCGGTCAACGAATGGGTTTAAGGATCCCATACCCTTGGAATTCGTGTTTTCGGCAAACATTTCATTCTGGGCAAAGCGCGCAACTATTTTTGCAGCGTTGTCCAATTCACTGGGTAAAAAAGATCCGAAATGACGGTTTAATGAATTGGTCTTTGCGTTATTGATGAAGCGTTTGCACCAGGCTGTGACCCGGACAAGTCGAGATAAATTCGATGATCGATTGATCACTTGGGTTAGTACATTTTCTCTCAATGTCGCAGAATAAACTTGAACCTTCCTTTTACCTTCCTCTGTCGAGAGACTTACTGGCTGTGCTGGCAAATCGAATATCCAAGTTGATCGCAGAAATTCCGGACCGTTCCACCACAGTGTCTCACCAACTAACAAAGAAGGCAACATACCTCTGGACGCCAAATCTGCAGGATTGTGTTGAGTTGGGACATGCTTCCAGATGTGACTGTCCGTTAACCGTTGGATCTCGCTAACGCGATTCCTGACGAATGTCTCCCAACGTGAAGCCGGTGCAAGAATCCATGCCAATGTAATGGTAGAATCTGTCCATGCATGAATTGGGGTTCCTTCAGGCCGAGTGTGTATGAAACGTAGTTTAACAGTTTCGCCAGCGTAACAGCACCGCAGAGCTCAAGGCGAGGAAGACTAACCGGTTGCATTGGTGCTAGTTTGGATTTTGACATCATAAGGTGCATATGAACCTTTCCTTGGCTGTCTTGTGCCCGAAGATAGACTGCTGCTCCATACGCATCGCTAAAGCCGTGTAATTCCATACGGCACTTCTTGTCAACTGTTTGAACCCACCTCGGAATCCGTATGTCATTAATGGCTGATAAGTCGTTGTATAGGCTGATCCAGCTGTCGAGCACCCCTTTCTCGATTGTCTCATCCCAAGAGACCCTTTGAATCCAGAGGAGCTGCATGATGAGTTTCGCTTTTAAAATACACTGTGATATCCATCCCATGGGTCAAACAGTCGAGCAATCGTTGACAATATGAAACGTTTCGTTGACTGTTGGCTATCCGGAGGCGTGAACCTGAAACAAAAGTTGTCAGCATTGGGAAGCCAATGAATACCCAACGTTTTGATCCGATCTGATCCTTCCGACAGAACCGCTAGAGATAATTCTCGATCCTGGGTTGGAATATCCTTGAGCAGCTATTCCGCGTTTGACGTCCATTTCCGTAAGTTGAAACCTGCCTTTTCTAGGACGGACTTAACTTCCTTCTTTTTTATGTTTGCTTCTTCAATGGTATCCGCACCGGAAAACAAGTCGTCGACGTACATTTCGGTGCGAATCATCTTCGCAGTCCTAGGATACTGAGCTTCTGCCGCTTTCGCTACCTCCACCAATGTCCGAATCGCTAGGTAAGGAGCTGAAGCAGTTCCAAACGTCACCGTCTTAAGTCTAAAGACCTTTAATTGCTCAGTTGGATGCTTACGCCAAAATATCAGCTGATAGTTTGAGTCCAACTCTGTTACCCATATCTGCCGGTTCATTTTCTCGATGTCCGCTGAAAAGGAGAAACGATATAGTGTCTTCGGTGGTTTCACAGGACTCGAACGGAGTTTCTTCAAGCTCCCAAAATCTTCGAAGTTGCGCATCGACGTCCGATGTTTGGAAGAAAACCCTGGTAGATCGAGGTTCGACTGCTGATCTGCCGAACAAAATCCATCCCAACTTGGTCTTCTGAGCAACAGGAACGGTTTTTTCCTGATGACGTATTAGATCTGGTAGCATTATGTCTGCTAATACATCGCTACCCAACAGAAGATTGATCTTAGATAGCTTGTAAAATGATGGGTCTGCTAATTGAAAACCGTTGAGGTGCCTCCAATCGCCGATAGAGAGGATTCGGGCCGGGAGATGGCCAGACAGTGACTGAAATGACTGAAATACTAAAGCCTGTGTTGTTGTTTGGAAGGCTGTATAACACGATCTAATCGTTATGTCTACAACCTTTTTGCAAGCGCCACTGCTGACTAACCCTAACCCGGACACCTCAACATCAGTTGACTTAGATTTCAAACGGAGTAGCTGAACAGCGGACTCCGTGATAAAAGAAGCCTCGGAGCCTGAGTCCAAGAAGGCTCGAAGTGGTAAACTGTCTCCCGAAGATATCCTTACCTTAACAATGGCTGTAGACAGCAAAACCTGTGTGTTGGGGTCCAGTGTTGAGTGATGATTTCTCACACCGGAACTTGTTGAAGGTTGTTCTTCGTTAGATGGGTGGAAAACTGGAGCTTCGCTATTGAATGTGGAGGTAATATATGTTTGTGTCTGTGGTGGTTGGACATTTGAATGTGAGAATTGATTAATATTCTTTATATGGGAAGATTGAGGGTTTGAATTATTTCTTATAGTGGATTTGATTTTGTAATTGAGAAGCGTGATTTGTGCTATTGTGTAAAAGTGAATGATGTGGCTGCTGACAATAATAGCACCTACGTGTACTTGGACATTGTTGTGACGAATGACTATACGCTAAACAGTTAATACATAGACCTAATTTGTTCACATTATGATATTTATCAGAAATGCTCATTTTTAGAAATTTGTTGCATTTCCTGATAGCATGCTGACCTTTGTTGCAAAGCTTGCAGATGAACTTCGAGATGTTTGATTGGACGTAGAACGAGTTGCGCTGCGGTGTCTTCTTCAATGAATCTGATGGTCGACCCTGCTGATAATTAACCGCCTCCAGTATACGGAACCTAGTTTCGAGGAATTGGGTGAATTCCGCAAAGGTTGGTAGTTCCTTGCTGTCCCTTTTGGATCCCAGCCTCTCCTCCCAAAGCTGTTGCTTTTTCGAAGGAAGTTTCTGCAGCAGGATGTAAACCAGAACCACATCCCAGTGTTGGACAGGCACCTTCAAGTTGTCCAAACTGTGCACCACTTCTGTTGACGTGTCTAACAACTCTTTGATGGATTCAGCTCGCTCCTGGGTAGTCGTCGCCAAATTGAATAAAGTTTTGAGTTGACTGTTCACCAAAAATCGAGGGTGATCGTACCTGTCTTGGAGAATAGCCCATGCTTTAGTGTAGTTGCCGTTAGCAATACCTAAATGTGCTAAAAGCTTCTCAGCTTCACCTTTTACGCTCGTTTTGAGATAGTGCATCTTTTGGATTTACGACAACGATGAATTATGATGGACCAGCGACACAAACAGATCGTGAAAACAACGCCAAGACTCGTAGCTCCCTGAGAAAACTGGAACCGGGATGTTCTTCAGCCTCAAATCCGCATTATGGGATGATTTTAAATTACTGGAGTCCATATCGGTGACGTCCATATTGGCGTTATCTTTTATTTTGACCTTATCGATTGTGTCCATCAAATCACCTCTGTACTCGAAATACAATTCTCGAATTTGCTCGTAAGTAGTCTCAATTTCATTACCTTTTTCGTCGTCCTGAAGCTCACTAACACATTTTTCATAAATTTCAGCAGCCGACTCCATGGATTTCTCTAAAAGATTCAAGCGGCCTGCCAAATAATTCGCCGTTCGTGTCGTGGAGCCTCTTTTGGCGAAATTTGAGACGTCCTTTTCGAGCTGCGAGAGTACTCGACTCAGCTTTGTAGGTTTCATTTTTAACAACCGTACTATTTTAATACAAAGCCACACAAAGTAAATAAAATTCGCTTACTTGTGAAATGTTGAATCTCCAGATGATCTCCAATGTCCACCAGATCGAAACCGCAGCACTAGTCCAAGTTTCAGCCAGTCCAAGTTCAAGTTGCACACACAGCACACAAATTTAATTAAAATTTTTAACTTTTGTCTTTCGCAAATTCATACAAAAATTAATGTGTTAAAACGTAAAAAAAATTCAACAAAGTTAATCCGGCTCGAAGGACCAAATGTTCGGGCGTTGAACAAAGAAAAATGGATTTGTAAAAAAAGAGTTTTCTGGAACAATGACCAAACTGTTAAAAAATTTTGAAGAAAACCGTATTTTTGAAGTTAAAATAAAACCACCGCTCTTCCAACGTTATAAAAAGATTATTCATTTATTTGCAATAAGATTTGACCTTTTATACGACTATTGTTTACAGTAGGTATTTTGACAATTACAAGAAATTCCCCTTTTTAGAACATTAAGAGTGGGTGGTGTCCTCGTCACAATCGGTATGATTTGGTGACGTCATTCTGACCGTCAACAATGTACGAGTAAGACCTTTTTTAGTACCATTAATTGGTCTGTCCGACGCATTCCTTGATATGTATTGAATTTGGAAGCATGTTTTTGTGCATAATGTCTTCCCAAATTATACTCTTTTCTATACGCAGAAAGGTATTGAAACACGACAAATTAAGCAGAGTGCCTCACCTTTCACCTCAAGAAAATAGTAGTTTTCTGTTGTTTGATTTACGACAGAATATCATGAACACAAAAAAAGGGGGGGGAAAAGAAAGTGTAGGCAATTTTAAAATAATTATAGGTAAATGAAATATTTTATTTGTTTTCAGCGAATTAAATGTATAATAGGATACTTATGATAGTAGGTAGTTAGTCTCCGATGTGGTGCTAGCTGCGACCAAGATCCAAATGGACGAGAAATATTCGCAGCGGCAGCCACCAACTTTCGCATTCCACATCTGTACATATGTACATATATAATCTTTAAACAAAAAAACTGCATTTCTCTTGCATATCAAGAATAGATGACAAACATCTCCCACGAAAGTGTGGGTTACCGAATATATGTGTGAAAGTAGTGGTTGGTGGTACCACTGCGAACACTTGTTGGAGAGAAACCGTACATGCACCGGCTTGTGTAAATCATCGCCAATAAACGAAGAAAAAAAAAGAGTATGCATCGGCTGATAATAGTGCTCGATGTGCGCTTATGTAAAATAAATACCAAATACTGGTGCGTGTGCAGTGACTCACCACAGAGTTCTTGCAAAAAATGAATTACTGACCAAATTTCAAATAATTAAATTCTTTAAATTCGCAACAATGAATTCTTACAAAAAAAATGGATTAATGAACAAATTTCAACTAGATTCTTTAAATCCGCAACATCCCGGCCCCCCTGGACTAGTTCAGGAAACAGGCAGTACAGCAATTTTTGTGATAGGTCGGGTGAAGGTACCCGTCGCCGTTTTCACTGATACCACCCTCACACGTTCGTCTCGGCCTGGATTGACATCTACTATGCGACCCATGGTCCACTGACCTACCTACCCCCAGGTTTTGCTCCTTCAGGACCACTAGGTCACCGACCTTCAAGTTAGTTGTCGATTTCTGACACTTGCTTCGCTCCTGGAGAGAAGTCAGATATTCGACGCTCCATCGTCGCCAAAACCCCTGCACCAAGCTTTGTAAGTGCCTGTAGTGGTCTAGTCGGTTACTTGGGACATCGATATAACTCGGCTCTGGCACTGCGGTTAATGGCTCACCTGTAATGAAATGTGCGGGAGTTAATGGATCTAAATCGGAATCTGACATTGAACATAGAGGACGGGAATTTAATATAGCCTCGATTTGACATAAAATGGTACAAAGGTCTTCAAACACGAGGACAGAAGAGCCAATAACGCGACGTAAGTGAAATTTCACCGACTTCACGCCGGCTTCCCATAGTCCGCCAAAATGTGGTGCTGAGGGTGGAGAAAAATGCCATGCGATTTCGTCAGCAGCGAGTTCAGCCGCAATGAGATTATTGTGGGCTTGCGACAAGGCCAGCTTCTGCATTTCGGAGAGACAGCGGCGAGCCCCCTGGAAATTAGTGCCATTGTCGGAATATATGTTGCTGCACTTCCCACGACGAGCGATGAATCTGCGTAATACAGCCAAAAATGCGTTCGTAGTGAGATCGCTCACCAACTCCAGGTGGATAGCCTTTGTTGCCATACAAACGAAGAGTGCGATGTAGGCCTTTGATGTTTTGGCGTTTCTTGTTTTCGACAGCTTTATGGTGATTGGCCCTGCGTAGTCACAACCCGTGTTCATGAAGGGCCGACAAGGCTGTATCCGACAGGATGGTCAGTTTCCCATCAGTTGGTGGCTAGTTTCCTTCCGTTGCATAAAGCACGTCATGCACTTGAAGATGATATTGCGGATGAGGTTCCGGCTACCCAATATCCAAAACTGTTGACGGACGATAGAGAAGGTTTCCGAGACTCCAGGATGTAAGTATCGGCGATGGAAATCCGTCACGATAAGAGTGGAGATCGGGTGTTTACTACAAAGAATAATTGGATGTTTCATATCAATGGATAGGTGAGAATGTCGAAATCGTCCACCAACTCGAAGTATACCATCCTTATCGATGAATGGCGCATATTTCATAAGCTTAGATATGAGTGGTAGGGCCTTGTTCCGTTTGAGTGCCCTGATGTCGTTTGCAAAATCAATGTTTTGAGCAAGTTTAATTATACGAAATTTTGCCCCGCGTAGCTCCTGGACTGAGAAGGTATTGGTGAGACGAGGACGACCAAGTTTATTGAGGCGGCAATTCGTACGATACCGAAGACATGCAGCAATTACACGACACAAGCGCGACCATGACGAGAACTTACGAAAAAGAGAGTCGACCAATTCGAAGTCTACGGTAATCTCAGGGTCATCATCTGTTTTTTGGTAGGATTCTTCTTCATTAATAGATGCCATCAGCGAATGTTTGCTATGCAACCGCTCCTCAAGCTTGTCGATGTTGACCTCTTCAATGTGGAATTTCGATTGAGGCCAGGAACTACGATCTGTGGAAAGCCATGAGGGTCCAGTCCACCAGAGACGATGTGACGGGAGATCAGATGGAACGACACCTCTCGAAGCGCAGTCTGCTGGATTTGACTCAGACGAAATGTATTGCCAGCAATGGCGTGGAAGGTCCTCAAATATGGCAGACACCCGATTAGCGACGAAAGTCACCCAACGGCTAGGGGATGACGATAACCAATGTAAGACGATTTCCGAGTCACACCAGGCGAATATGCGGCTGGGCTTAATGGTGAGGGACGAAGTTATAAGATGGAATAGACGAGTCAATAACAAAGCTCCACAGAGTTCCAAACGCGGAATGGAAATTGTTTTAAGCGGAGCCACCTTGGTTTTGGCCGCGATGATATTAACACGATAATCTCCTCTACTAGTCTTGTACCTGCTATAGATAACAGCCGCGTACGCTCCCGATGATGCATCCGAGAATCCATGCAGCTCATAGCCCTCTGATGATGCGAAGATATGTCTTGAAACTCGAATTAACTCAAGGTGGTAGAGTTCCTCACGATAATTCATCCAACGTTGGGCCAAGGGAGAAGGTAGCGGATCGTCCCATCCCAAATTCAAGGCTGTCGACCAAAGCTCCTGGAACAACATTTTAAAAAGGATTATGGATGGGGCCAGCAGTCCAAGGGGATCGAATATTCTTGACACCTCCGAGAGTAGGGTACGTCGAGTTGCGGAGATAGGCGAATCTTGTTTCCATGCACGAAAGGAGAACTCGTCACTAGAAGGGTTCCAAATCATTCCAAGAGCTTTGATAAGCGAGTTTGATGCTTCGAGATCAAGCGCAGAATATTCACAGTCTACCGTTGGGAGCGTAGAGAGTAAAGGCCAGCAATTCGAGCTCCATTTACGAAGCTGGAGACTTGCCCTAGACAGTAAGGACACTAGCTCCGACTTAAGCGCGATCAGCTCATCTGCGGAATCTGCGCCTGTCATTACGTCGTCAACGTAGACATCCTGTAATAATACTTTAGACGCGTTGGGGTACTCAGCTTGATAGTCTTCTGCCAATTGTTTTAACACACGAACGGAGAGAAATGGGGCAGAAGCGGTACCATAAGTTATGGTGCGCAAACGATAATGTTGAATATTCTGAAGCGGATTTTCACGCCACACGATACGTTGAAAATCTGTTTGTGTTTCATCGACCCAAATTTGGCGAAACATTTTAACAACGTCTGCCGTGAATACAAACGGTCTCTGCCGAAACCGAAGGCACACCCCGAACAAATCACGCTGAATTGGTGGACCGACTAACAACATACTATTTAATGAAACACCGAGAGAGTCTTTGGCCGAACCATTGAAGACGACGCGAATTTTCATGGAAGAATTGTCCGATTTCACAACTGCGTGATGGGGGAGATAGAAGTGCTGACTGCGATTCAGATTCACTACTTCGGGGGGAACCAAAGCCATATGCCCGAGGTGGAGATATTCGCTCATAAAGTCCGAATACAACCGTTGTAACGAGGGATTTGAAAGAAATCGACGTTCAAGTGACCTTAATTGTGCGACCGCCGATGTAAGAGTGTCACTAAATGAGGGATTTATTACCTTAAAGGGAAGCGATACGATGTATTTGCCATCCGGGGCACGACTGACGGTTTCACGAAAATGTTTCTCTGCAGGATCCTGAGAAAGAGTGTCCGGATTTGGAGCTGGAACCTCTTCGATTGCCCAAAACCGACGCAGCATGCAATCGATGTCTATGCTTGAGTGAAGAGAAGCCAGTGAAGTGGTGTGGGGATCAGAGTATTCGATGACTTCTCCAGTGACGACCCAACCGAAGGAAGTATTGTGAGCGATTGGAGTACCCTCCGGTCCGTTTATCCGATCACCTTTTATTATGCCCCAAAGTTTATCAGCACCTAGTATAATTTCGATGGGAGAGGACACACTAAAGTTTGGATCAGCTAAGGTCAAACCCTCAAGATGAGGCCAGCAAGATGCATCTAGCGATTTCGGTGGAAGGTTTGAAGTCATTATATATCTTTCATTATATATCTTTCATCGATATATTTCCTTTTCTTTTCTTTTTTTTTAAGACGTAGAGGACATGCTGAAGTCAAAAATGTTTAAATTATTAATTTAGTACAGGTAAAGACTAGGATGATAACAGAAATAAATGATAATGTTTATTTTTATTAATGAACAGGAAGAACATAGAAAGCTGTATAGTGAAGTAGACAAGAATATGTACGAGTACTTACTTGTCTTAAAATGAAACACCTATCTTACAACGACAGATAAAAACCGATTTATGTATCAGTAACCGCTTCGTTTTATTCACTTAACTCACTTTCAAATTAACTGTTTTACTGTAGCCGACGGGCGAACGACCAACGCGATACCAAAAAAATGGGGCTGGAAGAAAATTTTCACTTAACCACGTATGTCATTATCGTGCTTGGCAGGCTATTTCTATTTTTCGTTATAAGTAACTCTGATAATGTAGTTAGCGTGTGCTTTTAGGTTATATATATATTATATTTTATTATATATAATATAACGGGGCGATTCCTAAACATGTATCGTATACGTAGGCGTGCCATTTGGTAACTTTCTTCAAATTGTATGTGACCAAATGCCAGAACCCCATAATACATACAAGTCTAACTGCATGTATTGAAAACTCTATGCTCGTATTTAGATACAACGTCGATTTTCCGATGGCCTCAGAACCCAGACCACATAATACCCAGAGCTACCTTAGCTTTCATGTTTTTTTTTGTGTGACTCATGGTTCAGTAAACGACAAACCAACACCCGTAGAGTGTGCAGGAGAATCCGAGGCAGTCGATTTCGCGTCGTTCAAAAGAACTCGGCCTTTCGCAGACCATACTGTACCCTACAAAATTCGACTGACCCAGGAGCTGAAGGTAAACGACCATAGCCAGTGACGTGTGTTCGCTGGGTGGGCTCTGGAGCAGTTGAAAACTGACCCTAATTTTCATCGAAAAATCATCTTCAGCGACCCATTTCTGAATGAATGGGTACGTCAAGAAACAAAATTGAAACGATAACAATCCACATGAGATCCAAGAGCGTCCAATGAATCCCGGGGAAGTCACTATTTGGTGTGGATTTTGGGCTGGTGTCGTCATTGGTCTATATTTCCTTGAGAACGACGAAATAGAATAAGAATATAGTTTAACATAGCTTTTAAGCATTTTTTCTGGTAGCATGTAAGTAGGTATAGTAAATTTAAGTAGAATGAAATAAAATGCATTAAAAACGAAAATGATAAACAGCGGCCCTCAAAGCCAAAATAACCCATGCCATCGGTCAAATTCAGCCTGGTTTATGCGCCAGAGTCATGCAAAATTGGACATTTCGGATGCGCGCCTCCCAGAGAAGCCGCGGCGGAAATTTGAACGACGTTATATGCCATACATAATGGCATCAATAGGTCTTCCATACGAGCAAAAACTTTCGATGATATCTCACACACACTTTGTTTCATTTAAATTTAAAAGCGCCTAATAAAACACCCTTTATTTGAGTTCACTAAAAACCTCAATGCGTTGGTGGAACCAGTTATCTTCTACAATAGCAAAATTTTCATGGTGAATCCGGCAAATTGCTCTCCTCCAGGCAAATTACAACAGATGTCATCAATACGTTATCGGACTTAAGATACATCTTTGTGGTACTCCTGAGGATGTGCCAAATCAGTTGGATACCTCCATAGCATTATATACCGCTGCACTAGTTGAGATTTGCATAAGATGACAAAAACTTGAAGGATATGTTAAGCCTATTGGAGACAACTTATAAACTAAGGTGCTCCTGTTCACCAAAAGCGGCCTTAAGATCAACAAAGTAACCCATTCATTTTTTCAATGAATTTCTTCGCATTACTAAAAAGTTTGTTGTAAAGGAGTAGAAGGTATAGCTTTAATTGCATGATTGTATTTTTATTTGGGGCTTTGTTATTTTTTATTATGTGCAAAACTAGTCCGAACATTGTTATAGGGTAATCAATCTCATATATTTACATAAGGGAAGGCATAATACAGATCATAAGTCAATAGGGACTGAAAATGAGAAGTTAAGTCTTGTACCTCGATCGAAATGTGGGTGTTACGCTTTTGTCCACCCAACACGTATACATTTATCCAGAACCCTTTTAAATTTTGCCAGTCCGATAGATTTTTTCCAAGATTTTGGTAGTAGTTCGTTTGTTTTTGGAGACAAAGACTCTTGTATTGTTTATTCATAGAGATATATAAAATAAATTTCTATAAAAAACTGAATCCGTTCTTTGGAATAAATTTCAAAACACGAATAACCTTTTACGAAGTTTTCGACATTCGTTATCATAATTTGTTAAAAGCTCCAAGACTGTAATAACTGTCCATAGAAGCAGATTGATGAATGACTTTGGTATCTTGACATGGAGAAGGCCTTCGACACCGTATGGTTAGAGGGTCTTTTCTATAAGCTGACTAGGCTGTGGACATTCTTTATAATATGCTACTCGTAACTAACAGACAGTTCATCGTGAAGAATGTTGATGTCACTTCTGTTGGAATATTTCAAATTAAAAATGGTCTTCAGCAAGGTGCGGTCAATTCGCCGATCCTATTCAATATTTTTACAAGCGACTTGATAGGTTCACTTCCCCATACTATTGCGTACGCAGACGATTTGATAGCGTACAGAACAGGTCCAAAAATCGAGGTCATTAATATTCTCTTACAGCGTGACTTCGATAAGATAAGACGATTTTGCGATGACTGGAAGTTGAAAATCAACTTTCAGAAGTCGGAAACCATTCTCTTTAGGACACCGTTGTCTGGAGCCTCTAGGGATACCAGAACAAATTGGCGAAAGTTCTCTATCATTGGACAACACGGAAAACCTCTTGCCTGTCGAAATGTAGTCAGATACCTTGGAATCTGGCTAGATCAGTTCCTGTATTTTGGCAAAAATGTAGATGCTGCTCTGGCCAGAGCTAAAGGTGCTTTTGCCCTTACAAAGAGACTGTTTTATAGCAGCCAACTCGATGCGAGGGTAAAGGTAATCTGCTACATGGCCCTTATCAGGCCATGCTGGTATTTGGTTGTCCCGTGTGTTTCAATGTACGAGCAATCTTAATGGAAAAGATTCGGGTGTTTGAGAGGGCTTGCCTTGGGGCTTGTCTTCGCTTATACAGAACACCAGAATCGGAGTACAAGAAATTTTATTCTAATGCGGGCCTTTACAACAGGACGAACCTAATTCGAGTGGACAACTTCGTAATTAATCTGACTCGAAGGCACATTGCAAGAGCAATGACCTCGACGTATAACCTGATATCTGGGGCTTACTACCCCAATTACCTTTACCACGAGAGTGTGCGCTCTGACGGCTTCGTTCCACCGGAAGCATTCCTCTACCTAGATCAGATAGGGTTGATCCAGGATAGATCAGCGGTGCCGTTAATCTTCCATGTCGCTCGGACAGCTGGGGACAGGCGACTCAACTACAGCAGAGATGTCGCACACGGCAGTGTGGATCGCCTCAGGTTCAGTAGGGCGGTGGGGAATCGCGATAAGAGGGATGTCGTTCGGCAGCACCAGCATTTCTGGTGGTTGAATGATGGGGAAGATGTTTCGTCGTCGTTTCCGTCAATTACGGACCAGCCTCACTAATGAGGCAGAGCTGACCAATTTATTTGCTCTGTGAATAGCGGTGCCCAGCTTACATAGGTTTAGGTTAGCATTTAAGAAACATATACATAAATCAGTGTATACAAAGGTGTATACTGATATATGTATATGATTGTGTATAATGTCTATGTGTGTTTATGTATGTATTGTACATTTAGGTTAGGTAGGCTAAGGTTTATTTTAAGTTAGATATTAAGTTTTTATAAAAAAAAATGTCCATATGCTAAGTTTTTGTAAACAAATATTTTTCTTAGCCTTAAGTATAGAAAATATGTATTCTTAAATAAAATGTAAATGAAGTCGAAAGACATAGATATAAGTATTCAGAGTAACTTAGAGTGCCTGCGTGGGGCCAGTAAGTTAGCATAAGATTGTTAAGTAATTGTAAGCTAGCATTTAAGCATTTTTTGTTAGAATGTAAGAGTTAGTGTTAAGAAAATTATTATTATTATTATTATTTTACTAATCTTACATAAATGTACAAATTAATAGTCTTAGACTACAGCGCTAGCTTACATGGCTTTCTGCTGCGATTGAATATAATTTAGGTTAATAAATATTATTATAAAATACTAAGGGAGTTCTGGGACGGTCGGGAGTGTACAAAGCAAAAGTGCCTTGACTCTTGATTTGAACATCACCGACAGCCCCCAAAGAAAGGAATACAAAAGATCATTTAAATTTGACTGTCTAGTTTCAGGTTCTGTAATATTTTATATAAATTTTTTATGTTCAGTTCAGAGGGAACTGAAAGAACATTTAAAGGATTGCTATAATTGAATAGTCTAGTGCAAAGATTGTTTATTTTACTGCATTCGTTAGTTAGGTGTTTAATTGTAAGTGTTGTGTTTGTAAGACAAAGATGGCAAATCGGCGGAGGTTCCTTATTAAGTAAGAAGCTGTGGGTTAATCGGGTGTGTCCAAGTCGGAGGCGAAGAAAGCATCTATTCATTAAAGTTGTGGTGGCCGTCGGATATGAAATGGGTGTTGCTTTAGGATTGATGGTGGTGTAATGGTGGTGAGTTTTTTTTGGTCCCAGTGGGTTTTAATTAATTTCTTTAAATCGTTATTGCTGGGTCGATAAGAAATTACTTCTGCGTTTAAGTCCGTTGCGACTAGTTTGGCGTTGATGTCTGCAGATTCATTTCCTCTTATACCTATGTGTGCCGTTACCCATACGATTACTATTTTCGTTCCAAGGGATATTATGTTGTCTCGAATTTGGTTTATGATTGACGCTTGGTGTTTAACGTTTTTAATGGCGGAAAGGACAGGAAGGCTATCGGTACAAATTATGGTTCTCTGGTTTCTTTTGGTTGCAGTTTGTGTAGCTTTAAGAATAGCTAAGGCTTCAACTGAGAATATGGAGAAGTAGCTTGGGAGTTTCTCTGCAGTTTGAACTTCGCATTTACTGTTGACTATTGCCATTCCTGTGCCCATGTCATTTTTTGACCCGTCAGTGTACAAAACATTCCAGGTGTAGGTGGGGAACGTGTTTATTAGCTTTTTTTTTTTTTTTAAGAACTTAACACTCAAGTGGGTATTAATACACTTAAAATGCCTGAGCACGTGTTAAGTTTTTAGGAAAATGGGACAGAGAGGGAAAGAAAGATTTTTGGGCTCAGCGGTTATTTCGCTCCATGGGTGGCATCCAACATTTAATGGGGAGACTAAATTATTAGTGTAATTGGACTTGTTATTGTATTAGAGGCAACCATTCATCTTACGAGAATTAAGTTGCCTGAAAAAAAGAATGTCTTTCGGACGAGGCTGGGATTCGAACACCGAACCTTCCGATTTGGAAGCCAACACACTACCACTTGAGCCACGGCCACCCATGGAAGCTCATGGAAGAGTTGGTAGAAGGTTTCCTTAGGAGTAGCGTCTTTTTTATGCTTAGATAAGCTGATGTTAATGGCTTCTTTCGGGAGTAACCAAGGCGGATATTTTACGATGTATGCGCTCTTCACATTTGGTACGATGCCAATATTATTGGCAGAATTTAATATTTTGTATAGGGTTGATGGTTGGGTTGGCATCTTTTTTCGTTTCAGTATTTTTTTTGAATCCGTGAGTATTGGGGAGCGGTATGGATTGCAGATTTTGGGGATGAGTCGGGATGTCAAAAACTCTACTCGGTGCTCAATGGATGAAAAACCTCCCTCAACAAGCAAGTTTTTTGGAGAAGTCCGAAAAGCTTTTAATGATGTCCTTATACGAGGGTGTTCAATATATTCTCGGTATAGATATGAAGGAAAATGCGTATTCAATTTAAATTGTTTTTATTTTTCAATATAATCTCCCCTAACATCAATGCATTTGTTACATCTTGAGATAAGCTTCAAAACAATAAATTTCCTCTTTCTCTGGAAAATACCCATATATTGCCGACTTGAGTTCATCATCCGAAATCCGAAAATCTTTTTCCACGAAGACATTTTTTAAAATCCGGAAACAGGAAATAATCACTAGGGGCAAGGTCTGGACTATAGGGTGGGTGTTGGATTTCTTCGAAACCACAATCTCGCGCAGCAGCCTTGGAAACTCGAGCCGTGTGAACAGGAGCGTTGTCATGAAGAAGCAACACACCCGCTGCGAGTTTACCCCGTCTTTTCTTTTTAATTTCATCCCGCAAATTATGCAAAGTGGAAGCGTAGGATGTGGCGTTGATGGTTTCACCTTTTTTTGTACTCAATGAGCAAGATTCCCTTTGAGTCCCAAAAAACTGTGGCCATGAGCTTCCCGGCAGACGGAGTGACTTTGAACTTCTTCGGGGGGTCTGTTCCTTTTTTATGCCACTGCATGGACTCTTGTTTGCTTTCAGGGTCATAGTGGTGGACCCATGTTTCGTCCCCAATAACAATTCGATCCATAACACCGTCCGGGTTCTCACTACACGTCTCCAAAAGCTCTCTACAGCATGCGATTCTCACTTTTTTCTGAAGCGCTGTGAGCATTCGTGGCACCCACCTTGCACTGACCTTTGAAAGGTTAAGATGGTCATGAAGAATGGTGTGAATGGTACCAATTGAAAGCTTGGTGATCTCTGCCATCATTTTCACCTTTATTCGGGCATCCTCAAGAACAAGTTTTTCGACTTATTTGATGCTTTCTCCCGTACAAGCAGTAGCCGGGGCGCCGGAGCGGGGGTCGTCTTCAATGCTCTCTCTGCCTCTCTTGAACTCACTTGACCACTTTTGCACAGTTGATAATGAAGGTGCGGAACCCTGGTAAACAGACACCATCTCTTCATGAATAGTTTTTTGACTTTTTCCTTGCTTAGTGAGAAATTTAATTACAGCGCGATGCTCAATTTTCACCATCATCGTCTCAGTTGCCATTATGATTCTGTTTAACTAGAGATAAAACGCGAATTAATAATCACATTTTACATGAATGCACTAAAATAATAGTATTACTTGATAAATAAGTCAATTTATATATACAACCATAGCTTCACCCCGATACCGAGAATATGTTGAACGCGCCTCGTAGCTGAGTGGTATGGAGAATTAAGTATATTTAAGTTTGTTTTTGCGCACTTGCCATATATAACTAGCCCATAATTAATCTTTGACACAAGAATAGTTTTGGTTATATAAATAAGTGTGTTAATGTGGACATAACTATTTTTTGATGATAAATATCTTATGATGTTTAGCCTAGAAACTAGCTTCTTTTTTAGTTCCAAACAATGATACTTAAATGTAAATTTACGATCAAAAATGACCCATAGTATACATAAGATATTTACGTTTGGTATATTTACATTACTTAATCCTAAGTCGAAACCAGAGCAGTTTATTTTTTTGCATATATGTAGAAGTTTGCTTTTGTCAGAAGATATTAATGCACTTGACCAGCTACACCAATTACTAATGTCATTAAGTACTTCATTAAATAAGTGAACGAATCGGTTTTTGTCATTACATTTTGCCATTAAATATAAGTCATCTGCATAAAGCGAATGATCAATATTTTTAAATTTAATAATTATTTCACTTAACTCGTTATAAGCAATGATAAAAAGGACTACCGAAAGGGGAGATCCTTGGGGTATGCCTTTTCTTAAATCATGTAAATCCGAAAATGTGTTGTTAACTTTGGATCTAAATTTCCTGTTTAATAGCAATGATTTTATAAAATTATACATTCTCGTCCGATTTTCCATTTAGCTAATGTGTTTAGTATGGCATGTATGCCTATGCGATCAAAAGCTTTCACAAAGTCAATCGAAACTAATGAGACATGGTTTCTGGATGAAAGGGCTGATGAGATAAACTCATCAATGTGTAGCAGTGAGTCGATTGTGCTACGACCAATTTTGAAAGCGACTTGATTTGTATTTATGAGATTGTGCCTTTCGATGTACCATAACAATCTTTTAGAAATAATTTTTTCTAAGACTTTGCTAATGCAAGATAGTAAAGAGATGGGTCTATACCCGTTGATATCGGTTGATTGTTTTTTTGGTTTAGGTATTGGGATGGTAGTGGCAGTTTTCCATGCCTGAGGTATAATACTTAGTTCAAAAATTTGGTTGAACAGTGTCATAATTCGCATTTTGACTTGGTAAGAGCTAAGGCAGCTGTCTAGTTCTAGATAATTAATGGGCATATCTATGAATTTCGCAGTAGTAGATAAATCATAAACTGTGTAGTCTGTGTTTAGTGCTATCCGTTTAGCTTCACGAAATTCGAAGGAAAAATTAATGTCACTACAGTAGGTTGACCAGGATTTTGCAAAGTGATCTGCAATTTTTTGTGAATTGGTGAGCGGTTCAGAACCAGCTATTATAACTTTAATCGATGAAGGGACATAATTCCCTGTAAGTGGCTTAATATTAGACCATATTTTTTTAATTGGTGTGTTGGGATATAGATTGGAGGTGAAATTTTGGAAGCTCACTCTTTTCGATTCTTTTGCTTTTCTACGAAACAGTGCGTTAGCTTTCCGATAATTTATCAGGTTGTAATCGTTGGGAAATTTTAGGAATTTTCTCCATAGGGTTTGTTTGTTTTTACGCAAAATCGCGAGTTCGGGGTTCCACCATGGTACTATTGCTTTTATAGGTTTGCGTTTAGTTTGTGGGATGGATAGATTGGTGGCGAACCGAAAACCTTTGCTTAGTGTTGCTGCTTCTTGATTAATATTTAGGGTTGGAGGGTGTTTATTAAAGAATTCAAGGGTCTTTGTTTGGAAAAGGTTCCAATCCGCGCGATCGATTTGGAATTTGGTAGTCGGAGTAGAGAAATTGTTATGGCGACCGAGGGAGATAGTAGTGATGATAGGAAAGTGATCAGCTCCGTGAAGTGAATCTATTGTATTCCACTTTGAGTAAGGTAGCAGCTGGGGAGAGATGAGGGATAAGTCGACGTGGGTTAGGGTATCGTGAGTCGAGAAATGAGTTGGACTACCGTCATTTAAAACAGAAAAATCTGTGTTGGATAAAAAAGATTCAACTTCTTTACCCCTTGCGTTAACTATAGGGCAGCCCCAAAGAGGACTCCATGAGTTAAAATCACCTGTCACAATCATAGGTGGGTTTAAAGTACTTACTATGTTTTCCAGATCTATTGCGGAGAATGGTTGTGTTGGGTGGATGTAGAGAGATACGACAGTGATTTTTATATTAAGTTGAATTTCAACGGCTATTGCAGAGATGCAAGAATTTATTTTATGGATTTTATGTGGGAGAGACTTGTGGACCAAAAGACATATGCCTTGCTTAGAAGTTGTGTTAGTGTTAAGGTTGTGGAAATATGGTTCATATTGCTTTGGAGCTTTGCCTGTAGAGTTGAAAGCGATATGGGTCTCTTGAAGAGAAATTATGTGTGGTTTTTTCTCTTTTATTAAGATTTCAAGCTCGTGATAATTGTTTAAGTATCCATTAAGGATCCATTGCAGAACACTTAGGAGGGAGCTTGTTGTTTTGTGAGACTTTTGAGCAGTATAGTTTAGGCTATATTGCGAAAAATCAGGTTCGTTCAAACCCGGCGGGCAGTTTGGACGACTTGAACTCTGAACGACAAAGTCGTTATTTAGAGTACAGGTAGTGTTGTTAGATGACGTCATCATTATCATATTCGAATCTATTATCATATTGTGGGTGAGTGTTGTCAATTGGTATTGGCATGGGTAAGTTGCTGGGGAGCGTTTCATTTAAATTTGGTTGTGTGTTGGAGTTGAGAGAAGAGTTTTGAGAAATTAAGTATGATGTGGTTACCAGAGGTTCTTTAGATTTTATTTGCAGTTTAGGTGTGATGTGTGTTAAAGTTAGCAGAATGCGAGTTAGAAGTGGTGGTGCTACTGGACAAATGTGAGGTGGTGGCGGCGGGAGAACCCGGGGTTTGGATGTACGAAGTGTGAGGTTTGATTGTTGTTTTTATGTTTATATGTTCGCTGGGAACTATTTTTCTTATATTAGGTATGGCGTTCGAAGTTGTAACTGATTGCTTGGGATTTGCTGGCGGAGAAGATGCAAGGGGAGAAGCGGTATTTAATGTTAGAGTAGTGGTATTTATAGATGGTGTTTTAGTTATGCTGTTTGAAGTGTTAGCGGGTTGAGCGGGGTTATTATTTTTTGGTGGAACAGGTGGAATAGATTGCATTGTATTCCTAGCAACAGTAACATAAGAGAGAGAAGATGGTGGGCTTGGGTTTTCCTCAATGTAAATTTTTTTTGCTTCTGCCATGCTACATTTTTTTATTGTTTTTATTTTAAGCGTTTCTTTAGCCTGTATGAACCGTTTGCAAATTGTGGAGGATGCAGGGTGTTCTTGAGCACAATTAGCGCAAGAGGTGCGATTGCAACTTATTTCAGCGTGGGGGGGAATGTTGCAGTTTACACAGGTTGGGCTACGTGAACATCTTTTAGCGCTATGTCCAAGAATTTGGCAATTTTGCAACGCATCGGGTTGGGGAAGTATTCTTGAACTTTGAGATTATACCGCCCAACATTAATGAAAGTGGGGGGGGGGCGGAAGAGATCGAAAGTGAAGAGCATGAGGCCAGATGGGACGGCTGTTGAATTTTTATTATTACCTATATTTTCCGTTTTTTTTGTGAATTTATAGACGTCTATGACTCCTTGGTCTCTCATTTCATCGATAATTTATTTTTCGCTAACATTTATTAGGCAAAGTGCGAACACGGTGCCTTTAGATGAGTTTAATTGATCAAGAAGGGACACCGCAATTGGGCAGAGATTAGAGAGAGTTTTCTTTGCTAGGAATATGTTGGCAATTTGTTGTGATTTCACAAGAATCAATATGTTTCCATCACTGAGTTGGGTAATATATACGTAGGCAGTACTTATACCATCTATCGCTTTTTTTAGCAGGAAAACACTGAAAGAAGTGAGTTTTTTGTGGGGTCTGCAGGAGATATCATTATGAATTTGGGATTTTTGGAATTAAGGTGGGTGGGAATGGGGAGATCGAAAGCAGTTTCTATGGGTGAAAAATTATTATTTTTTTTTTTTTTACTGGGTCGATCGGAATAATGGTTGAATACATCAAACCGATTGCCTGACGGCATGGTTGGCCCTGAGGCCATAACTAAAGTTATAACCACTTGATTCACTTGATTTTCACACACTTATTGGCGCGCAATTAGATTAGATAGGGGCGGAACGCGAGCGTGAGAGGGGGAAGAAATAAGAAAAAAAAAACTTATGAAAGAGCAGAGAAAAAACGATCGAAACGATGTTATCGGCTCGGGAGATTGTCGATGACTGGTTAAGAAAATAAAATGCATTTAAAACTGAAAAACTGAAACTGGGAAGATAAACGCAATTTTGATGAAGACATTTCTGTAAAGAGCAGCGTTGGTCTTAATTCACTTAGCTTTGAGAAATTATCTGAGCTACTCTGAGGCATTTCAAATTTTGTTTCAACTTAAATGGGAAAATGACCAGCAAGCACTTGAAAACTCGTTATTGAAGAGAGCCATTTGTTTGTTATAGCACAGAACTTATACTACATAACTGTTATACTACAGAACTGTTATACTACAGAACTGTTATACTACAGCACTTTCTTGTCCAACAACAAAGGTGCCTTCACCGTCCTCTTGAAATATATCGTTTGCGATGAAAAAGCCAAAGTCTTCCAGCAGATCAAACAGAATTTCTGCTAGTTACACCATCCCACCACTAGCCTATCCAAAAATGTTTAATCTAGTGGCAGGAAGTTCATGAAAAAGGTTTTATTCTAAAAAGGTAATTAATATTAATTTGTAATAAATAATAATAATGATAATAAATCATAAAATCTATAGGGTTTTCTGCAAACATTTATTATTTTTGCTTTCATAAAAAAAATAGTAAAATGTTACGTTTACTACGAATTTTCTGGAGAAAAGTGACCTTAAAGTCAAAAATTAGCATGGGCAAGTAAAACGGGACAGATTTAGAAATTGGATATCTTAAGACTCAAACCAGATATGAACATACTTAAACGCATTTAACAATAAAGTCCTAAGTAAAATTTCTACCATTGGCATTAAAACATCTAACAATTTCCGTTAGCATGGGCCAGGGTACAACAAAATCAGCCTTTTCTTAAAACCTCTATAAATGATGTCAACATTGGAGATACACCCTTACTGTGAATGATTTTCTACTTAGAATATGCTCAAGAATCATTTCCAAAATTATCCTTGACGAATTAGGGGACAACCTATATAGTTAGGTATCTACCTGTCATATTACTTATCATTTAAGTATAAAACTTAATAGCTCAATGTACTATAACTTTAAATTGTTTTTAAATAAATTTTATTTATTTTTAAATAAAGATAATTGTGGGTGGCTGTGGTTTAAGTGGTAGTGGACTGGCTTCCAAATCGGAAGGTTCGGTGTTCGAATCCCAGCCTCGGCCAAAAGACATATTCATTTTTTCAGTTAACGAAAATCAAGTATGATGAGTAGTTGACTAGAAATCAACAACAAGCTAACATCCACTAAGAATTTAGTGTCCCCATTAAATTTTGGGTGCCACTCATGGAGCGAAATAACCACTAAGCACAAATATCTTTCTTTCTCTCTCTATCCCATTTTCCAAAAAACTCCACATGTGTTCAGACACTTTAAGTGTTTTCATACTAGTCAGTCGTTCATAGACCTCAGCGGAGATCAGACGCATTTCGCATTTCGTGTTCGGCTTTACAAGTGCGGAAAAATAATAAATATAGTGTTAAACAACAAATTTTGAAGTGTTCGGTAGCCGAAGTAATAGAGACTCTTACAATAAATATCGGGGTTGTGGGTTCGCTTCCCAGCCTCTGCGAAAGTTTTTTTTCTTTATTTATTTAATTCATTTGCAAACACAATTTTAATAAAAAAGTGTTTGTTTTGCATTACAAATTCAAGTGATGGATTGTGGAGAGCGGTCCGTATGCCAATAGCGGGATCTGCGGAGATATAAAAGCCAAAGAGAAAGAGGAAGCTAAAGCCAACCTCTACCTTGGTACAAGATCCCACCATACCACCGTCACCCGTAAAGCTTGGTGGAGTGAGGGCAGGAAACAATTTCGCTTCATTGGCAGCAAGCGAATCGGACGATGAAGAGGAGGAAATCGAGTCGATAAGTAGCAGCATCAAAATGCTACAGCAAAGGCTACAGGCTATAAAAGAACAGAAAATGGTCAGAAGGAAGAGGGAAGAGCATGAGCAATCCCAACAGCAACAGCAGTCGCAGCTTGCTCAAAAGCAGATCGAACAAAAACAACAGGCAAATACAATAGCACAAGTGCAACAACAACACCAACAGAAGCAAAAGAAACACCAGCAAAAAAACAAGAGCAGCCACAACAACCGCAACAGCAGCATCAACAATAACAACAACATCAGCAGCAGCAGCAGCAGACGAAAAAGATGGAGAAGTTGCCTCCTATCAACACCTATAAATTGGAGGTGAATGCAACCAAGGACCTGTGTGAGTTGGTAATTGGTAATAATTTTAATATTAAGCGATTGGGGAATGATCGCCATGCCATCCACTTTAATACAGTGAAGGGCTACGCGAAAGTGAAAGAGCTCCTAAAGGAAACGACGACGGAGCACTACTCATTCACACCAAAGTGTGAAAAGCGGCAATCGATGCTGCTGAAGGGGTTGGAACCGTCTTTTGATCCTGAGGAGATTCTGGCACTGCTCAAAGAGAAGGAGTGCGAAGGACTCAAGTTTGTGAGGGTAAAGCCATTTACCACAGCTAGAGGCAGGCGGGAGAAACAGTCTGCCGTTCCCCCTGGTGCAGCTCAGTCCCGAAAGCCGTCTGGATAGTGTAAGGAGTATCAATGTCCTAGACTACCAGGTGGTTCACTGGGAAAAATTAAAAAGGAGCGAAGGCGTTCTACAATGCGTTCGCTGCCAGAGGTTCGAGCACGCCGCCTCGAACTGCCAAATGCAGCCTCGATGCGTGAAGTGCGCAAATAACCACAGTTCCGAGGAATGTGTTCTGGGTATGGACGGAGCATCCGATAGGACCCAGCTTTCGTGCGTGTTATGTGGAAACATGGGACACACCGCAAACTATCGGGGTTGTCCTAAGTTTGCTGACATTAAGAAAGCAAACCTGGCTTGGCAGCAGAAAGTGGAGGTCAAACGTTCACCTGTTAGGTTTCAAACACAAGCCGTCACGTCCCAAATTTCCTACGAACAAATGTCGTCAGGTAGGGGGGCTACGGTACAGCAAGCGACTGTTGCTCCTCCTGCGCCAATGCCGAGAACAACGGAAGCTGCACCTAACATGCTGGCCATCTAGCTCGCAATCCAAGGGCAGATGGCTCAGCTGCAGCAGCAAGTTACAAGAACAGGCCAAGCGGGTGGACCAGATCTACGCGCTGCTGCAGGGCCTAACGTAACACATGTCGTAATGGTTATGCACCTGCTGGAGCAAACTTTGAAGGTCCTTGCGGTGAATGTTAACTCACTGATTAGGATCGAACCGCGATGTTTAAATTGCTACAAGACCAAACTCCTGATGTGCTTTTCGCTAGCGAAACTAAGCTAACCGATGAGCACAAACTGGAGTACAATAATTATATCGTTAGAAGAAGAAACCGGCCCAGATCCAAACGTGGAGGCGGTGTCGCGATCTTCATTAAAGAAGGTATAAAATTTCATAGAGTGTACAAGCGCATGTTGCGCAGGTTCCAGGTGTTGGAGGCAGTCGTCATTTATATACCGCTTCGCAGTGGAAAGCGGCTGTATTTGGCTTCTTTTTATGCACCTGAGGCTTCACAATCCACTCTTTTCGACTTCTAAGTCCGGAATTATTTTATAATCGGCGGGGATTTCAACGCTAAACACAGAGATTGGGGAGATAATTTGCCGAATACTAGAGGGAACCTACTACTCGATTGGTGGGGTCAGCACGGTGTCATGTACAGACTCGGTCTTAAAGCGACGAAAAACCCTTGGTTTCCCAGAGGCGGGTATTATTTGGATCTACTCCTGTACGACGAACGTATACAACTGACAGGTACGAATTTACAAACATTAAACTGTCTGCAGTTCAGTCAGTTCAGTTTTTATGCATGATTTTTTAATTTCAACATTTTCTGTCTTTTGGATATTATTATCAATTATAATTTTCTGTAAAGGATCAAATAAAGTATTCGGAACATACATTTCTCCATTATTGTTATTACATAGAATTAATTTATTTGCATGTCTTTTCCAAATTTTGTTAGTCTCAATATTTTTGACAATATATGTTTGTTTACCTAGCTTTTCAGTTATACAACATTTTAACCATGACACTTTTCCAGGAATAGAGTAATCTTTAACCATCACAAAATCATTTACTTTAAAATTATTTATTTTAGAACCATGATAATATTTTTTCTGATTATGTTGTTGAACCCTGATGTTATTTTTAACAATTTCTTCATTTTGCAATTCTACTTTTCTTTTCGGATTTAACAAATCTAACCGAGTTCGCAACTGTCTTCTAAACATAATTTCAGCTGGAGAAACTCCAGTACTCGAATGTTTTGTATTACGATAATCGAGTAAAAACCTATTTAATACATTATTGAACTGTGTTATCTTTGTATGACATAAACTTCTCTTTAATGCTTTTTTAATTGTGTTTACAGAATTTTCTGCTTGGCCGTTGGTCGCAGGATGTCCTACCGGAATTGTGATGTGCTTAATTCCATTCATTTCTAAAAACAACTCAAATTCTTTCGATACAAAGGCAGTACCATTGTCCGAAACAAGTGTTTTTGGCAGACCAAAGCGAGCAAACAGTTCCTTTAATGCGACGATCGTCGCACTGCTTGTAGTATTTTTGCCCATATCTACACATTCAACCCACTTGCTGTAACTATCCACCACCACTAGACACCAACGATCCAAAAACGGACTGAAAAAATCAATATGAATCCTACACCACGGCTGTTCAGATCTTTTCCAATTTATCAACTGCTGTTTTGGAGGGGAAGGACGAGTTCTCAAACAGGGAACGCACCCTTTTACGATTTCTTCTAAATCTTTATTTTGATTTGGCCACCAACAACATTCACGTGCCATAGCTTTCATTTTACCTATACCCATGTGAGAATCATGCAAAAATTTGACTACATCCTTTTGCATAATTGTCGGAATTATGATTCGGTAGCCCCAAAGCAAACATCCGGATTCTTGTGAAAGTTCTAGCCTTCTATTAAAAAACGGTTGAAGCTCCTTGTCTACACATTCTTCAGGCCATTTTGTTTTAATAAACTGAGACACCTTTTGAAGCAATATATCAAACATGGTTTCCTTTTTAATAGCTTCTAAGTTAAGCGGTATCTTATTAACTTCATTGATATAGTTAATGTGAACGTCCATCGGCAAATTATCCTGACCCACATTACTGTCTGACCTAGGAAACCTAGAAAAATAGTCAGCTACGTTTGCCGCTGACCTTACATGGGCGATATCAAAATTGTACCCAGAAAGGGTTACAGCTATACGCTGTAATCTATTTGAAGTCATTACGGGAAAACCTTTCTTTGAGCTGAATATATTATTCAACGGCTTGTTATCCGTGACCAAAGTAAATGGTCGCCCAAATACGTAATGGTGAAACTTTTTTACACCAAATAAAATGGCAACCGCCTCCCTGTCCAATTGCGAATACTTCTGCTCCGTTTCCGACAATTTTCGTGAAGCGAATTCTACGGGCTTTTCCTCACCTTCTGATGATACTTGTGATAATATCGCTCCTACGCCTACTGGGCTTGCATCGACTGTAATTTTAGTTTTAAATTGGGGATTAAAATGAGCTAAGCACGTATCTGCCTGCAAACCTTGTTTTAATTTATCAACCGCGACTTTACACTCTTCTGACCATTCAAACATTTTACCTGCCTGCAGTAAGTTGTACAATGGGGCACCTGCACTTGAAACGTTTGGCAAGAACCGCCTATAGAAATTAATTACTCCTAAAAATGCCTGCAGCTCTTTAACATTGGTGGGGTATGGCATACTATTGATCTCTTTAACCTTTTCTGGATTGGTATGCAAACCATCTTTATCGAGAATATGACCTAGATAACTTATCCTCTTAGAGAAAAATTTGCATTTACCTTTGCCCAGCTTCAGACTACCATTCTTTAAGATACTGAGTACTTTTTCTACACGTTCAATATGCAATTTTCGATTAGGAGCTGTTATTAAAATGTCGTCGATGAACACCACAACTCCTTCTAAACCCATCAGTAAACACTCCATTAACCTCTGAAAAATTGCAGGAGCTGAGGCTAATCCGTAAATTAGCCGCGTAAATCTAAACAGACCCTTGGTCGTAGAAATAGTTGTGAGTTCCCTGGATGTTTCATCTAACTCAACTTTCTGATAAGCTGTTGATAAATCCAGCTTTGTATATTCCTCACCATAGTGCAATGTTGCAAAAACATCTTCTATACGTGGTAGAGGATGTTTTTCCACCATTAATTGTGGATTCAAAGTGACTTTAAAGTCACCACAGATCCGCACCTCCCCATTTTTTTTTAGCACTGGCACAATCGAAGTTCCCCACTCGTTAAAATCTACTGGCTCAAGCACTTTAAGTTTTACCAATTTTTCTATTTCTTTTCCCACTTTATCTTGAATAGCTAATAGCACTGGCCTAGGCTTAACGAATTTAGGAGTTGCTCCCTCTTTTATTTGTAATTTTGCCTTACCTTTTCGAAAACATCCTAGAGTACCATCGAACAATGAATGAAATTTTTCTAATAAATGGTTTTCTAATCGTTTTTCTACACTATCCATGCAATTTAACTCAGCTATATTAATGTTAAACATTCTCAAAAAATTTCTACCAAGCAGTGGAGGACCTCCATCTTTAATCACTACCATTGGAATATTTTTGCTCATGCCCTTGTAAATCATATTCACATCACAAACTCCGACCGGAGTAATCATTACGCCGTTATAAGCTCTTAAAATCATATTAGTTGGTTAAGCATGCAATTCTTAAAATAGCTTTCAAATGTACATAAAGAAATAACACAATTCTCTGAACCCGTGTCCAATTGCATACCTAACGGAACCTGATTTACCAATATTTTTAGTTTAATCGGGCCATCCTTATACGTATGATTACTAACCGTTAACGAAAATAAACATATGTCATCATTATTAATATAATTCAAATCATTCTTAAATGCACACATTTTCTTTAAATGTCCTCTCTTCTGACACTTGTTACATTTATAATTTTTGAACTTACAGCTACTACTGGTGTGGTTAGTATATCCGCAAACTGTACATAACTGCTGCTGCTGTTGTTTATTTCCGATATCTGCCTGGATCTGACGAATCTGCTGTTGTCGACGTGTTGGCTGCTGACTCTGTCTTTGTTGCGCATCCACGCTACCCTGCTGATATTTCTTGCCCTTTCCCATATACAAGAATGAATCATGTGGTTCTTGTTTTACTGCAATGGTCTCGTACTGATGGCGAATGTATTCGGTAGTATTTGCTATTTCCAAGGCTTTATTCATACTGCATGACGTGACATTTTCCAAAAAAAATTTATCGCGGGCTGGACCCTTTTCCAAGCCTATTACAAATTTGTCTCTTATTGCGGTATCTAAGAATTTACTAAATTCACAATTTATTGCCAACGCCCGCACTCTTACCGCCCATCCGTTAACTGTTTCCGTTGGACTTTTGCTGGCGTTATAAAATTTATAATGTTCTGCGAAACCCGATGCTAACGGCTTAAAATGATTTTTCATCACACTGGCACACATATCAAGCGTTGTCTCTGCACTTTTCACTTTTAACGGGTTTATTAAGTTCCGTAGTAGAACGTATGATTTTTCAGATATACTTCGCGATAAAAAATTGTTCCATTTGGTTTTGGAATATATTCCAATCATTTACCTCGTGGTCAAAATGAGGTACACTGCCAATGATCTGCATAGCCATTTTTCACTTTTTTTTTTTTAATCCTCGTCGCCACTGTAATGACCAAGTAAACGTAACACGTCAGCGAGAGATACAAGACTGATTTATTATAATTATGTAGAGTACATCGTTGGGAAGTGTATACATATAAATGTTTACATCGAGTTAGAGAGTGCATACATGTAGGTGTTTACATTGGTTACTACTACATCACTACAGTATCAAATGTAGTTCAAAAAGTAGTTCAAGGCAATTGGATGATGTTGTGGCTCCTCACACTGGTATTTCTTGCAGGTGGTCTTTTTGCCCATTTAAGTCTATTTTTTTCATAAAAGTATCCGGTCGCAGTATCTTCAGCCACATTTTGTTTTCTCTTTCGCTGTCAGATAATTCCGAGTCTAATTCATGATCACTGGCCATAATGAACTCTTCACCACTGCCAGAAAACTCATTATCTGAATGGCTCCGGTTATTATTTCGCCTAGATCTTGAGTTTTGCGCAATTTCATCCTCTTCACTGGATAGTTCCTTATTTATCCATGGATTTATCAATTGCTGCGATATTTTTCTTGTTTTAAAATACCACAATACTGATTTACAAAAAAAAATATACCAAAATAAAACAAAAACGATACCTAGCATCAGAGAAAAAAGTTACGTAGGTATAGCACGCTGTAACTTACCGAAGAAACGACGAAACACATCCTTTCGTCTTCAAACACTTCGGCTTGCTAAGGATAGGTATCTATAAGTCCAGGTAGCTGTTTGAAAATTAACTGTGCGTCCAATGGACCCACCACATCAGTTAAGGGTTAATGACGCATTTGAATATGTAGCAGTAAACGAACAGTGCATACGACGTTGATTTGGAAAGTTTTATGTTCTCCTCTACCAAGAGCATTAGCACCTGTATGACTGTAAATGAGTAGAGAACGGTGTATGAAAAATATTATATCGTCGAGATTCTGTTTCGATGTTATACATATACATAGATAGTCGCAAAAACGATATTTTTATTTTATTTTGCGTTTGACAAATATCGCCAACTGGTATAGCAGTAGGTGTATATGACTGCGACTGACTAGCAGTTATTTCCATGTTCCGTGTCAAGATATTTATAGTATCAACTTGATTACGATATATTGTCACTCCTCTTGCTCTAACATTCGTTCGCTTATATTTAATGACGCAAGTAAGGCTTGTTATGAAAACATTACAACATTTGATTTACGCATGACAGCGTCTGTTAGATCGGCGGAATGTGCTCGGAGGCTCTGACAATTAAGGGTATTTATAGATAATCCGCTTCACCGAATCATAAAATCAATTATTTGTTTATCCACAGTTACCAGTCGATTCAATGAAAGCCTTCGGAAATCATCTTGTAAATGAGACATAATAACAGATGCTCTTCGACCATGATAAAATGTAGAATCACGTACATCTGTTGTAATCCATAATCCTTTAATACTGATGACAGTTGATAAAGCAACGTAAACTAAAGTTGTGCGTGTTTTTTATCATATTCAAAAATGACTTCAGAATACGTGCTCACATGAGACTTGTGAATTGTCGTTACACAAGCACAAACTAATAGTATATATGATCGTTTTGCGTTGATAGTTTTATTATTATTAAGAGAGATTGTTGACGATCGTCTTCCAATTGGTACAGACGTTTTACAAATATTATTTGCTGCTACGTGACCAGACACTTTTTTTCTAATTTTTTCACCAGTATTAGATGAATCTAGAAAATCTAACCATACAACTCTGACTTCTCCAATATCATCAAAATAAAGATGCACTAATTTGCCCACTACACCCTTTGCCAAGCCGTCTGTCACATCCATATTCGTTGTGATCATATATAATATGCCGATAATAAATACAATTCCATATGGCAGTCCTCCAATCTCAATAATTGACATCTTGTGTAGTTTTTGATTTACGGAAGATTCTTGCTGATCCGATATGCACATCTTTGGGTATGGAGACTGTTTTTTCTTTTGCTTCATTCAGTATTTTATTATTATATGTGTTGACAGACAACTTGGTATTGATTAACCGAATCCCACGTGGACAACGAGTATCTGAAACTGAAAAAATTACTTGCAGTGAATGTTCAAGCATATTTCATCCTGTGTAAAAATTAGTGCAGAAGATTTAAATTGCATGAATTCGATTGGACGACGTTTTCGATGTGTTAAATGTGATGTGATCAGATGCAAGTCTATGCGTCAACCTAAGGCTGTCATCAACAACAACAATGACAACGCTCCATCTACTTCAAAAAGCAACAACAACCGAAGTGATGCACTCAAAATATCACCTACTTTGCAACAAGAACACCAAACCCAGTATGGACACGAGCCTAACTTCACTCTTCAAATGATTTCTATCAAGCTCGAGAAATTGGAGGAAACCAACAATCTTTTCCTATCAGAACTCGCTGAATTTCGAACTGAAAATGATGAGCTGAAGATGAAGGTGAATACTCTGGAGAGTCGACTGAACTGGCAAAAACAGCCGCCTTAAACAATTGTATTGAAATTGTTGGTGTGCCAACTGTCAACAATGAAAATGCAAGAAGCAAAGTTAAGCTAATCATACAAGATTGTCTATACATCGATATTCTAGATGTGAGCATAGATTACTTCTTTGTGAATAACGTGCGCAACAAAGAAATAAAAAATAACTCTTCTATCAAGTTCATTTTATGCGTTAATATCAATGACCTGTCAACAAAACAGAGGATTATGAGGGAAAAGAGGAAACAGCAAAAAAGCTGAGCTTTTTTGCTACAAATTACTTTAACGGCAGTGGCAGTGACAAAAAGAGAACTGGTGTTTTCATCAATGATGCTCTTACACCATACACCCAGGCTCTCTTCAACAAGCAAAAGATGTACTCAGGAAAAATAAATTCAAATTTGTGTGGTACAACAACAATCAAATATTACTTAGAAAGGAGGAGGGTGCAAGGGTCGTTTCTATTAAATCATTTGATGATCTCCTTAGAATTTGATTAAAGTTTGCTTTTTATATATTTAGAATCATGAATTTTGAATTAACGTAAATGATTTATGTGATCACCATTCCATTCTCACTTCAAATTGTAATAATGTTTTCGTTAATAGTACATATTGTTTAAATAAGCTGTTTGTCATACATCAGAATGTTAGCAGAGAAAATTTTACTTCACTAGATGCTTTTCTCTGTCTTACTGATATCGTAGTTGTGTCCGAAATTTGGATTTATGGATTTGAAATAAATGATGGGAGGTTATTCTTTTTTTTTTGCGAAACCAAATGATGATTACCCTGCAGGCGGTGTTGGGTGCGTTATCAAAGTGGATCATGTACTAAATGAAGTTAAATATTTGAAATTTAAAACTGCTGGTATTTTGATGGTTTCTTTAAAAATAAACGAGAAAAATATTTTAGTACTGTGTGTGTACAGATTACACAAACTTAGCTTCGAGTCATTTGTTTTAGAATTCTCAAGTTTGCTAGATAAAATCAAATCAAATGACTTATTAATTATGGGTGATTTAAATCTAAATTTATTAGAAAGTAGTGAACTTGTGTCTAATTACTTGACCTTTCCAGCCGCACATGGATTAATAAGTTTCATCAACGAACCTACTATGCCAGTCTCTGGTAGATATTTGGATCATATTTATGGCCGTTTTTCAAAGGTATCACTCATTTCTTGTGAGAGGTGTATATACATATAATTTGAAAATAACTGATCACTCTATGACAGGCATTATAGTAAACATATTTGAATGCATAGATAGTCGTCCGAAAGTTTACGAGTATGCGATCCAAAGTAGATATATCAAAGCTAAAAAATTATCTTTTCATTGAATCATGGAATAATGTTTTTTTTCGAATATATTGCTTTTTTGGCTTACGATATTTTTATTGGGTTTTTAGATAAAAGTGTCTCACTTTCACCTACACTGTACAATAAAAAAAAATTAGAAAAAGACTGAAGTCATGGATTTTTGAACATCTTGTCAAAAAAAACTCCAAAGAAAAAAGAGGTTACGTATTAAATGCGTTAATAATCCATCTAATACTAGCTTAGAAAACGATTATAATATGATCTGTAGTCAGCTAAAGAAGGTAATTCCTATTTGTCGTGATATGTGCTACCGTAGAAAGTTTATTACAGCAAAAGGAGATTTAAAATCAGAATGACAAATAGTTAATAACATACTAAATAAACCTTCTTTTACTTCCAAACCTTCTTCTATTACTGTGGATAATTGTAAAGTTTCTGGTGGTATAGATGTTGCTAATAAGTTTAATACTTACTTTACATCATTTTTAAGCTTTTTACCCACTAATTCTTTAAAAAAGTAATTGCAATTTTTGCAATAATGTGTATGATATTAGTGGTCAATTTCAAGAAATCAGTTTTGCATTCTAACATATCACACCTTTAGAATTGTTAAAAGAAATTGGCCTCCTAAAAAATTCAAACGTTTGTGGGTTCGACAGTATTGCGAATGAAACCTTAAAACTTATTGCTTATTTTGTTGTTGATGTATTATCACATGTATTCAAACTTAGTGTTTATACATGAGTTTTTCCGGAAGCTCTCAAATGCGCGGATGTTTTACCATAACATAAAAAAGGTTCTGTATATGACATGCAGAATTATAGACCTTCATTTCGTCCTTCAGTTAGATCTTTGAGAAGGTTATGAAAAAAAGAATAATGTATTTTTTAAATAAAATTAGTTTTTTTAGTCCAAAACAATTTGGTTTTCAACAGGGCAGATCTACTGAAGATGCCCTTCCAAACTTTTGTTCAAACGTTTTTTCCAACTTGGATTCTAAAATGTTTACTGCTGGGCTGTTCATAGATATATCAAAAGCATTTGACATGGTTTTATTACAGAAATTACAAAAGACTGGTTTTTGAAGGTTCATGCTTGAATGGCTTCGTTTGTATCTCTCAAAGAATGAAGATTGGGGAAGCGATCAGTGAAGAATGATTTTTTAATTTAGGTGTTCTGCAAGATTCAGTTTTGGGACCTATATGATTTCTTATTTATATAAACTAATACGATTGTGGTTTGCTAAACATAGCCTAATCATTAGTTCCAAAACTAAAATAATGTTCTTTAGCTTAACAAACTATTACGATCCAGACTGTCTAAAGTACAAAGTAATTTGCTACAATCTCATTGTGTCGCTAGGACACTCGCAAAATTAAAAAAAAGAAACAAACTGACCAAAAAAAAGACAAACTAGGTATTTATGTTTCTTCAAATTTCTTTATTATATTTTTGTACTTTACGCTCTCGGTTTTATATTGGGAATGCCCTCTACTGCTTCTTACTCGTCGAAGGAAACCTCCGCATCAGCTGGTTTCGCCGTTCGCCCACATCTTTCGATAGTTCATCATACGGTTTGCCGTTGACCAATTGTTGCAGATCATTGACCCCAACCACCAAGTGAGTGCACGCACACAGATTGATATCACAGAAATTGTAGCTCAGTGGGTGGAGCCAACTGATAATGTGGTTTTCGCCGCGTTAGCTCCCGCACATGGATCTTGTGTGTAGTTCAGCTGGGCATGATGCATTTATGTTGTCGCGGGTTTTGTGGTTGACATTGATTGTTGCCGACGGCGAATGCATTGTGGGTATGACGTCGTTGGATTTTTCAGGTGGTTCATGTTGCGTTGCAACATCCTGCCCGGCCACAGAAAGTTATCAAAGCCGTGTTAGATGATTATCTGATCTTATTATCATCAGTTGTGTGACGTTGATGTTCTGCTTCGATTAATGACGTATGTTGCTAGATGATAGTTGCTGGGCTTGAGCTCCTCGACGTGTGAATTTGTACATGCAGAGAAAAAAAAAGTAGGTGGTTTGAGTGGTGTGTGGCAATAATAGGTTATGTGGATTAGATTATATTTATTAAATTCATTATAGTTAATTCTTATTGTTTTCATTCGAGAAAAATTAAATAAAAAATATTACGAAACATCAATTAAATTAGTGTGGGTGTATGTGTGTGTCCCTTTATACGTTTTGCATGGGTAGAAGACAAAGTTTAGTTATTGGACGCTTTAAAGATGTAGTTGCAGTCTTGATAGTGACGACTCGAATTTTTCCATCTGCTCCCGGATGCGTATCTATGATTCTACCAAGTCGCCAAAGAGTGGAGGTGTTTGCTCATCCGTCAAGAGCACTAACTGTCCTGCCTTAAGTACCGGGCTTGGTGTAAGCCATTTTGGACGTTGCTGTAACCGAACCAAATATTCCGATCTCCATTTTCTCCAGAAGTCTTGCTGAATTTTTTGCATGAGCTGCCATCTGCTTAGGATATTTGATTTGACTTCGGTTAAATCCCTTTCTGGTGCGGTGTTAAGTGATGTCCCAATTAAGAAATGTCCTGGTGTTAAAATGGACAGGTCATCTGGATCTTCAGTTAATGGACAAAGTGGACGGGAGTTGAGACACGCCTCCACTTGTGCTAACACAGTTGCGTATTCCTCAAAAGTGAGAGTGTAATGACCAACTATTCGCTTTAAGTGGTATTTCATTGATTTTACGCCTGCTTCCCACAGTCCGCCGAAATGGGGAGCCGCAGGAGGGTTGAAATGCCATGTTGTGCCGTTGGATTGCATCTGCTGGGCAATATCCTTTGTCCATTGCTCTGACATGTGTGATTTTTCTGAGGCTAGGATTTTTGCTG
Organism: Volucella bombylans; assembly: GCA_949129095.1. NCBI lineage: Eukaryota > Metazoa > Arthropoda > Insecta > Diptera > Syrphidae > Volucella > Volucella bombylans. The sequence continues at coordinate 54,769,716 of OX422141.1, forward strand.
CTCCTTTGAAATTGGTGCCGCAATCGCTGTAGAGATTTGTGCAGATGCCACGACGCGCGATGAAACGTTTGAACGCTGCAAGAAAGGCTGATGTTGTGTAATCGCTTACCAGCTCGAGGTGTATTGCCTTCGAACAGAAGCAAATGAAAATTGCTATGTACGCCTTCGTAATTTTGCTGCACCGACCCTTCCATGCCTTTAGTTGAACAGGACCTGCATAGTCCACTCCGGACGTCTGAAACGGTCGAGCCTGGTTGACTCGTAACGCTGGCAAATTACCCATTTGTTGTTGCATTTCGGTGGCCGTGTACCTGTAGCATTTTAGACAATTATGGATACACCTTTTGACGCTAGATTTGAGATGCAAGATCCAATATTCAGACCGGAGTGTAGCCATCATTAAGTTCTGACCACCATGCAGAGTTTTGAGGTGAGCATCTTGAACGATGAGTGGTGTTAGAGTGGTTTTTGAAGGTAATATTATCGGATGCCTTTGTGTATAGGGTAAATCAGAATTTTCTAATCGACCCCCAACTCGCAGTACCCCATATTCGTCTACGATTGGCGAGAGCCTTGCCAATTTGCTTCTCTTGCCGACTGTCTCACCCTTGTTTACCTTTGAGATCTCCTCGGCGAAGAATTCTTGCTGTACGATGGTGATCAATCGACGTTGAGCCGAGGAAATTTCGGTGACCGAAAGTAATCCAGATATCCTGGTCGACATCCCTTTTGCCTTAAATCGCAAGTTGGTAAAAAACCGAAGCCAATACGCCGTAGCCCGAAGTAAACGATGTAGAGAAGAAAAACGAGTCATGAGGTTATTTGCTTCGAAAGCGGTAATGTGAGCGCAGAGCTGAAAAATATTTTTTATGGGGTACCCAACTGCGACAAAAGTGTTTTTGCCTTTTAACATTTTGTATACCTTTGTTTCAAGGTCCGTTGGTGTGATTTCGTATGGCTGATGTAGTTTCTCATCAAATGACTGCAGAAATTCAGGTCCGTACCACCACTGATTATTTTTAACTAGATCCTTTGGATAAAGTCCTCTAGATGCGAGATCTGCCGGATTGTCCTTAGAAGGTACGTAATTCCAGCATTTAGGATCTGTAAGCTCTTGAATTTCTGCCACTCGATTGGCAACGAACGTTGTTCGGATGTATGGTGGGGCTTTTATCCACGCAAGTGTGATTTGTGAGTCACACCAAGCAAACATCTTTGCAGATTGTAGCTCCATTGTATTCATGGTGTGCACCAATAAGTGCGCCAGTATTTGGGCTCCACATAGTTCCAATCGCGCCAGTGACTTCTTTTGGAGCGGTGCAACTCTAGTTTTTGAAACGATCAAATGTGAAATTGTTGTGTTTCCTGTGATAACTCGAAGGTATACGACAGCAGCATACGCCTTTTCCGACGCATCGCAGAACCCGTGGATTTCGTGTTGTGAATCCTTGGTGAAATTTATCCAGCGAGGAATCTCGATGGCGTTGAGTGCGTTAAGCTCTGTCTTCAAGCTGTGCCACGCAGACACGATTATTGGTGGGAGTTCAGCATCCCACGTTTGTTTTCCTTTCCAGATCTCTTGCATTAACATCTTACCCACTATGACGCAAGGCGAAATCCATCCCATTGGATCGTATAGCCGCGCAATATCTGATAGAACTGTTCGCTTTGTGGTTTTCCTTTCGTCCTGCAGAGAAATCTTGAAGGTGAACCTATCCTTTGCAGGATGCCACTGGATGCCTAGTGCTTTGATCGCGTTTCCTTCGTCGAATGATAATGGTAGCTGTACTTCTCTATCCTCCTCTGGAACACATGCCAACAACCTCTCACAGTTACTTACCCATTTTCGTAGTGGGAAGCCTCCTCGCTTTAACATTGTTCGAAGCTGCAATTGCATCTCTATGGCTTCGGCTTCTGAATCTGCCCCATGAATCACATCGTCCACGTAAAAGTTGCCTATACATTTTAGTGATGTCAGCTACAAATGCGATTTTGTGCTTCCTAAATCGAGCAATATGATCAAAGATATCATCCTGCAATCTTGGACCAACGAAAAGATGATCATTAAGTGATGTTCCGTCCGATGTTTTGCAAGAGGCGTCAAAAACGATTCGCAGCTTTGTGGTTGAACTAGATTCCTTCATCACTGCGTGATGGGGAACGAAATAATGAGGATTGGTGAGTGAAGTGGGGTCTATCTGCTCCATATGCCTAAGTTTCATATACTCGTTGAAAACTCTTTTGTACTCCTCATAAAACGCCACATTTGTTTGGAATTTTCGTTCCAGCTGCATGAACCTAACTAGCGCTGATCTTTGAGACAAACCTAGCAAGGGGCGAGTTCCTTCCTTAAATGGAAGTTGAACAACATATTTGCCGTCCGTGTTACGCTGATGCGTTCTGCAAAAATGTATTTCACATTTCTCTTCTTCCGGTGTCAGTAGTTTTTTCCTTGGCGCTTCCTCCAATTCCCAAAATCTCAGCAGTAAGTTGTCTAGCCTGTTATTTTCCATCGTTATGTGGAGAGATGTTATTCTTGCGTGGCTACTGGGGGAGACGCCTCCGGAGAGTACCCATCCCAATTCTGTTCTTTGAGCCATAGGAGTCCCTGGTGGTCCCTTAACTATTCCATCAAGGATGATGTATGGATACACATCGCTGCCTAGTAAAATATCAATTTTACTTGGTTCATTGAACAATGGGTCCGCTAATTTGATATTTTGGAGGTGACTCCAATTAGCGCATGGAATATTGTGCGTTGGAAGAGTAGCTGTGAGTTTGGGTAGGACCCAAGCATTCAGTTGTAAGGTGAAGTTATCGTTCACATTCGAGACTATTGTAAGAGAAACCTTGTGCTTCGAGGTATTCGTATTGGTTTCTCCTACTCCAATGACGTTGACGCAGCTCTTTTCCCTTTTTAGATTTAATAATTGAGTCGCAGATTCAGTTATAAAGGAAGCCTCTGATCCAGGATCCAATAGCGCTCGCATCAGTAACGGTTTGCCCCCTGTTGTCAAAGCCTTGATAAGGGCTGTAGCCAGAAGAACATGTCCTTGGTTGTTTTCGGCTATACACGCGTTATAGGATGAAGCAGTTGCATTGGAGGATGTTGGGTTCTCTAATATACCTGATTGAGGAGGTTGAATGGAAGAGGAAGCTGTAAGAGTAGGTTTTTGAACAGCTCCTGTTTGAGCTGGTTCACTAGAATGAATTGCGTTAATTGGCTCATTAACATGAAGTAAGGAATGGTGCTTTTGGTGGCATATGGAACATGTAAAGGTGCTTGTACAATTCTGTGTAAGATGCGCGCTTGACAGGCAGTTGAAGCACAATTTCCTTTTCTTTACAATGTCCTGTCTTTTTCTCGTGTTTAATGCCTTAAATTTGAAGCAATTCCTAATGGAATGTGAGCCTTGGCACATTGAACATTTTGGAATCGTGGCATTGTGTACTCGAATTGTGCCTGATGTACCCCTTTTTGGTTTTGCTTGATTGACACCTGATGGGGCGTGTCCAATTACATCCAAGGCTCTTGATCTCATTAAAATGAAATCTTCTAAGACGGTGTATGTTGGATAGTCCACATGAGTAGATATGTGGGATTCCCAATGCCCTCGAATGGTAAATGGGAGTTTTTGAACAGTGTGAAAAATGAGAACGTCTTCCCAGGTTTCCACGGACACTCCAAGATTCTTGAGTGATTGCCGTGCTTCGTTCGTCGTATCTAATAATAATTTAAGATCCTCGGATGATTCTTGAGTGAGCTTTGGCTGGTCAAACAGCAACTTGAATTGATTGTCCTTTAACAATCGAATATTTTGATACCGTTTAACCAATAACGCCCATGCAGCTTCAAAATTGGTATCGGTATTTCGTAGCAGACGCGCTGCTTCACCGGTTAAATTGCCTTTCAAATATTGCAGCTTGTGTGCATCAGATATTGATGGATTCTTGTTCACTAAACCTTCGAACAATCCCTTGAATTCTGGCCACATTTGTAGCGAACCATCAAAAGTCGGAATTTTCATAGGAGGAAGCTTCAATTCTACCAGCGGTGTCTTTGATCCTATTACGGAGTTATTGAAAAGACTTTGATTTTCGACATTTGCTAATTGTTCTTTCAACTCGCATGAATACTGGAAGAATAGCTCCTTTAACTTATGGAACGTTAACGCTTCCATATATTTCACCTTTGCCTCCTCAGTAGGAGCCTCCACAATTTTTTGATGAAGCGCTCTAGCCTCATCAAAGGAAGCCTCCAAATTGGTTAAACGTGCCTCATTCATGTGAACAGATTTCTTTGATACTCCTAAACCTACATATGCTTTGTAATCCGCATCTAAGTCTTGCGAAATAGTTTGAATCGCATCTATTAAATTTATAATTTTGCTTTTGCTCATACTGAAGCGAAAGAGTTACTTCAACCCGTCGAACACACCACACACGATTTATATTTATTATATTGATTATAATTATGATAATGATAAAATTGAAATAAATTGCCACACACCTGTTCTTAAGCGTTGCTCCCTCGCTGCACCAGCTCCTCAAATCCAGATCCTTCTAAGGAATGATGATGAATGAGTAACTCGAACGCACCAAATGTCAATTACAAGTCGCACACGGAATATTTTATTTAAATATTGAATTTAAACCCGAACTACTCGTATTTGATAGTACGTATATAAAAGAATCTTTTATTTTTCTTAGACCGTTTGCACTGCTCTCGTATGGAATACTTATATCCGGTTTTGAAGGACCACTATGTGTCGCTAGGACACTCGCAAAATTAAAAAAAAGAAACAAACTGACCAAAAAAAAGACAAACTAGGTATTTATGTTTCTTCAAATTTCTTTATTATATTTTTGTACTTTACGCTCTCGGTTTTATATTGGGAATGCCCTCTACTGCTTCTTACTCGTCGAAGGAAACCTCCGCATCAGCTGGTTTCGCCGTTCGCCCACATCTTTCGATAGTTCATCATACGGTTTGCCGTTGACCAATTGTTGCAGATCATTGACCCCAACCACCAAGTGAGTGCACGCACACAGATTGATATCACAGAAATTGTAGCTCAGTGGGTGGAGCCAACTGATAATGTGGTTTTCGCCGCGTTAGCTCCCGCACATGGATCTTGTGTGTAGTTCAGCTGGGCATGATGCATTTATGTTGTCGCGGGTTTTGTGGTTGACATTGATTGTTGCCGACGGCGAATGCATTGTGGGTATGACGTCGTTGGATTTTTCAGGTGGTTCATGTTGCGTTGCAACACTCATCATCACATACTTTCAGCAGTGACAATTGTTTTTTGATTGAGGAAGAAAAAGAATTTACGTATTTGAGGCCTATTCAGTTTCAGTTTCAGTTTTGAATGCATTTTATTTACTTAATCACTAACTCTTACATACTAACAAAAAATGCTTAAATGCTAGCTTACAATTACTTAACAATCTTATACTAACTTACTGGCCCCACACAGGCACTCTAAGCTAATCTAAATTCTTATATCTATGTCTTTCGACTTCATTTACATTTTATTTATAAATGTTTATTTTGTGTACTTAGGGCTAAGAAAAAATTTATAACAAAAAACTTAGCATATGGACATTTTATTATTTTTTATAAAAGCTTAGTATCTAACTTAAAATAAACCTTAGCCTACCTAACCTAAATGCACAATACACACATAAACACACATAGACTTTATACACGATCATATACATATATCAGTATACACCTTTGTATACACTGATACATGTATATGTTTCTTAAATGCTAACCTAAACCTATGTAAGCTGGCCATCGCTATTTACAAAGCAAATACATTGGTCAGCCCTGCCTCATTAGTGAGGCTGGTCCGTAATTGACGGAAACGACGACGAAACATCTTCTCCATCATTCAACCACCAGAAATGCTGGTGCTGCCGAACGAAATCCCTCTTATCGCGATTCCCCACCGCCCTACTGAACCTGAGGCGATCCACACTGCCGTGTGCGACGTCTCTGTCGTAGTTGAGTCGCCTGTCCCCAGCTGTCCGAGCGACATGGAAGATTAACGGCACCGCTGATCTATCCTGGATCAACCCTATCTGATCAAGGTAGAGGAATGCTTCCGGTGGAACGAAGCCGTCAAAGCGCACACTCTCGTGGTAAAGGTAATTGGGGTAGTAAGCCCCAGATATCAGGTTATTCGTCGAGGTCATTGCTCTTGCAATGTGCCTTCGAGTCAGCTTAATTACGAAGTTGTCCACTCGTACTAGGTTCGCCCTGTTGTAAAGGACCTCATTAGGATAAAATTTCTTGTACTCCGACTCTGGTGTTCTGTACAAGCGAAGACAAGCCCTAAGGCAAGCCCTCTCAAACACCCGAATCTTTTCCATTAAGCTTGCTCGTACATTGAACCACACGGGACAACCAAATACCAGCATGGGCCTGATAAGGGCCATGTAGCAGATTACCTTTACCCTCGCATCGAGTTGGCTGCTATAAAACAGTCTCTTTGTAAGGGCAAAAGCACCTTTAGCTCTGGCCAGAGCAGCATCTACATTTTTGCCAAAATACAGAAACTGATCTAGCCAGATTCCAAGGTATCTGACTACATTTCGACAGGCAAGAGGCTGTCCGTGTTGTCCAATAATCGAGAACTTTCTCCAATTTTTTCTGGTATCCCTAGAGGCTCTAGACAACGGCGTCCTAAAGAGAATGGTTTCCGACTTCTGAAAGTTGATTTTCAACTTCCAGTCATCGCAAAATCGTCTTATCTTATCGAAGTCACGCTGCAAGAGAGTATTAATGACCTCGATTTTTGGACCTGTTCTGTACGCTACCACATCGTCTGCGTACGCAATAGTATGGGGAAGTGAACCTATCAAGTCGCTTGTATAAATGTTAAATAGGATCGGCGAATTGACCGCGCCTTGCTGAAGACCATTTTTAATTTGAAATATTCCAACAGAAGTCACATCGCCATTTTTCACGATGAACTGTCTGTTGGTTAGCATATTATAGAGAATGTACAAGAGTGGTTTACTGATCCCCAGCCTAGTCAGCTTATAGAAAAGACCCTCTAACCATACGGTGTCGAAGGCCTTCTCCAAGTCAACAAGGCAGGCACCAGTGCACTGTTTCTTGCCTTTGTTCCATTGGATATCAGAAACCAGTTTAGACGCGGCATGTGAGATATCATGTCCCGCCTTAAAAAGGAATTGATTATCCGGAACTATATGTTTGTCCTCTGCCCACCTAGACAGAGCTCTATTGATTACCTTTTCAAAAACCTTACTGATATTCGGAAGGAGACTTATCGACCGGAGATTCGCCGGATTGGATATATCCTTCCCCTTTTTGGGGATAGGTTGAACCACCGCCGTTTTCCAATGCGCTGGATAATGTGCATTATTCATTGCATTATTAAACAGGGTGGTGTAAATGTCCACCGCTTCTAGAGGAAGATGTCGAAGCACGATGTTCGGAATACCATCGGTCCCCACTGATTTCTTAGCCCTGATTGTGTCGAAGATCTCTCGGAGTTCTTCCTTCGAAATGAACGGGGGTAGGTCACCCTCTCTGGTCATGACATTATTTGCCATATTTTCGTCGCTGAACCGGGTGAAACCAGAGCCCTCGGATCGCCAGTTCCCTATTTCATTTCGAATGCAGAAGTCGTGCCCCAAGACGCGACTGTCCAGGTCATAATTAGGGCCAATGATATCACTGGCCTTGTATACTTCCTGGAAAGTCGCCCCTATGGCCTCAACCTTCTCCTGTGGATCCTCGATCACAAAAAAGTTGTCATCATCAGCGGATTTGAGGCCTATTATTGACTCAAAGATGTCGTTTTCTAGTCATACTGAGTAATTAAGTAACTATTTTCGTAGTCTCTTCGAAGCTTTTTTATCTAAGAAAGATTTGCTCAAATGAGTTTCTTAAAATAATTTACAACGGAATATTCCATTCAAGACTTCAATATGGCATTGCATGTTGGGGAGGAACTTTTGCGAACAAAATACAGACTTTATTAATCTTACAGAAAAGGGTATTGAGAAAAATTTTAAATAAACATTATCGTCATTCCTGTTTTCCATTGTTTCGTAATTTGAAAATTTTGCCAGTTAGACATCTTTACTGCTTTAAAATACTAAAAGTTTTTTTTCTCGAAATCTGGCCACGGCAATTTCAAACTGAACTGGCTATTCATTTGTTGTTTCTGTACCGAAATTCCGTACATCCGCATTGCGCAATTTTTATTTGGTTTCATCGTGCCGTTTGTTCAACAAACTCCCGTTATTTATTAGATCAATAACCTATTCTTGAGATTTTGAAAAGCATGTAAAAATTTGGCTCTTTTATTTAAATTATCCCGGCTTAGAATTCTACTTTTCTAAAATTCTGATGTAAGTTATTTTATAAAAATTAACATAATGTATCACTTGTAAAAATGTATCTCATTTTCCTGTTCTGTTTCGTCTATTGGATTATTTGTACAATACAATATAATCCTTGAATAATGTAATCTTTCTTTCTCTTTTCTTCTTTTCTATGTTCTGAGTCACCCCACCCACATTTGTTATGTTTAGTAGAAAAGCCCGTTGAAGTGGCATTTAACACTATTTTCATAACTTATATATAAAAAAATATAAAATGTCACAAACTTTATTTGAGGAATTTATTGATGAATGATGCCTTTACATTATCTTTGTTCCATATTTAACGATATATGTATGTATATAAATAGTTGTAAAATGAAATAATGAAATAAATAATAATAATCTTGACTCAATTAATTGCAATTAGTGTTCTTGAAGTCATTCAATTTGTGCATTTTACCAATTTTTGTTAAAATAGATGAAAACATTTTATTCGCTTATCTCATCACCTGTTGCAGCTCATAAAATTTTAGCTCACTCCATAGATGGGTCCAATAATCGTTTTTTTTTTTGTTGTTTGTATATTGGTGTTGCTCGACAAGGGGGCGTTTGTCGCAAATTTTCGATTAACATGACATCAATTCTACCAAAATTTTGTGTTATAATCAATAGTGGTTTGTTCTATCATTAATCATTGTTTTCAAGATTCAGTTTAGTATTGCACTGCTTTACATAATCACCAAAATATGGTTCCTCTTTATGCACTGGTAACAATATAGTGGAGGCTCGACAAGGCTTAAAGGGGGCTTCAAATCTGCATTGTTGGGGTCTATTGGCAACTATTTTTTTGTAACAAGTGAAAGTATTGTTGCGAATTTGTAGATTTATATTCCCCGACAATTCTACTGACGCAATCAATAATATCGCGTCATTATTGCCTTCACCAATGGAACTCAATTCTTTGAAAGTAAACAATAATATTGTCAATAATATTGACCAAATGGACTAATTTTTTCCGATTACAGAATAGTGAGTAATAAAGGGTTTTCCAATGGGGACTTAACAACTTTGAATTTAATTTGTGAACGCACTCTTTCACTAATCATCAAATCATGGAACAACATCTGCAAATTATAAAAAATTTCTACCGACTCCGAAGATGACTGCAACTTTAAGAGCGTTAACTCCAATTTTCGGTCGTAATTCTCGCCCTAGTAGACAGGCAATAACAACCTTAGTGCAAAAATGTGAGTCTACATATTCGTTGTGTGATGTTGCCGTGTCAGTGAGACAACGGGTTGGTCGAAGTGTCGAAAATATCGCTGCCGTTCAGGCGTCCGTAGCAAACGATCCAAATCAGTCAGTTCCACGTCGTTCTCAAGAATTAGACATCGCTCAGACCACATTATGGCATATTTTGCGTAAGGATCTTGGTTTACACCCATACAAGATCAAGTTGACTCAAGAATTTAAGCCGATGAACCATTTGAAGCGACGTACGTTCTCCGATTGGGTTCTGGAGAAGATGCGCCAAGGTGATGAATTTCATCGCAAAATCATCTTCAGTGACGAAGCTCATTTTTGGCTCAATGGGTTCGTCAATAAGCAAAATATGCGTTATTGGTCGGGTGAAAATCCACATGTGCTTCATGAATCACCACTTCATCTGCAAAAAATAACTGTTTGGTGCAGTTTGCATGCCGGCGGCGTTATTGGGCCATCTTTTTTCGTCGACGATAACGATCGTCACGTTACTGTGAATGGTCAGAGTTATCGCGTCATGATCACCGATTATTTTTGGCCTGAATTGGAAGATATGGACTTGGACGACATGTGGTTTCAACAGGATGATGTCACAAGCCACACAGCACACGCTACAATCGATTTATTGAAGAGTAAGTAGTGTGTTATCTCAAGAAATGGGCCAGTCGATTGGCCGCCTCGTTCGTGCGAGTTAACGCTGCTTGACTATTTTCTGCTTTGATTGTACTTCAAGCCGATAATAAAGTTTTTGAAATATCTCAAATGGTTTGCGTTTTACTTTATAAAAAAAGTTGTTAAGTCCTTATTGGAAAACCCTATATATTAAACAGTTTATTGAAGTATACAGCACATGTTACTGCATCTTCGTTGACTACTGTCGTTCGATTTCATTTGCAGTAATTGTTAGAAAGATCGCCGGCTTACCAAATTCTCGGATCATAGCGAGGAGGTCTTTTTTTCAGTTAGACTAGAACCAGGTTAAGTTTGGAATTGATCGTAGAAAAGCGAGGTTTGTTTCAATACACTTGTGGCCGTAGCTCAAGTGGTAGTGGACTGGCTTCCAAATCGGAAGCCTGACTCTGACCTATTTCAGCAATTAAATAATAATCCAAATTCAGATGCGAATGTAGACATTCAATTAGCTTGGACCCGTCCCAAAGAAGAGAGAAAATTTAATACCTAATGCAGAATCTTGTAAATTAATGAGAATCATAGCGAACTTCTTGGACACGTAATATAATATAAGTTGCTCCATTTCAAATATTTCTGACTGGTCCACTGTCAGGGTACCACTGAGCACACGTCATTAAATATTTCATTATCACAATTATTACCATTATCGATCAAAGTAGCTCATCAATTTCATTATTTAAGTACGCAAAAGTCTTGATTATTGATAAAATAAGAATGATTAGAAAAAAAGTTGCTGGTAACTGTGGATAAACAAATAATTGATTTTATGACTCAGAGAAGTGGATTATCTGTAAATACCCTTAATTGTTAGTACCTCCGAGCACATCTGCCAATCTAACTGTTGCTGATAAAGATTTAAATTAAAATAAAATATTTCAAATGTAAGAGAGAGGTCAAAAATATAGAAAATTTGTACACTTAAATATTCAAACAAATACACCTCAGATAAATCTCTAATGAGATAAAATTGCATATGTCAAAAATTAACATAAAAGGAAGACATTTTACACAAAATTAATCATAATTTTTTATAACGTTGAAGTGTTTTGTTTTATTTAAGTTATTTTTCTCTACACAGTTTTGTTACACAGTTTTTAAGACAGTAAAATTTATTTAACACAACAGTTGTTACTGTACGATTCATTAAGTAATTACAACACGGTTAAAGAAAATAACCAGCGCCGAACATTTGGTCCTTCGAGCCAAATAGGTAATTAGTTAATTAGTTAATTCTACTTAATATATGTATTATATGTGCATTTCATAAGAATCTCTACATCTAAGTGTGTGCCATACAAAGATTAAAATTTTAAAAATCAAAAAGAACTTAAAATTAACGTAAACGTAAAACACATTGAGTGTCCAGTGCAAAACAGAGAAAGCACCTCAAACACCATTAATTGCAACAACACAATCGTCATTATTAGCATCCGCACCGAAGTATCTGCAACAACAATAGCAGCAATACCAGCAGCAACAGCAGCGGTATCAGCAAAGCAGCGATATCAGCATCCACAGCAGCAGTATCAGTTCATAACTCACATACAAAATATATAAAATATTAAATAAATAAATGTCTGCTGAAATCCTTACTGATGTTTTGGTGCAAGTCAAGAGAGACTTGGCCAACTTTAAGGAAACGGCCGGAATTCCGTCGTGCTAAAAATTATATCTCAACAAGCCTTTTGTTGTTGGAAGAGAATCGAGCAGCAGCACAACGGTACTACGAAGCAGGCAGGAGCGTTGAAAAACTGTAAGAAAAGAAATAACTGGTATTAATTTCAATTATAGAACAAAGTCGGGAAACTTACCTTGGGTTCACGTGTGAGTTGCTTAATTGGGATAGATAGGTATTCTGGCGCGCAAACTTCTCATTCAGAAACAACGCTGGCTACAAATATTCCTCAGAGCAAAGATATACGTCTCCCTAAAATCAATATTCCTGAGTTCTCTGGGTGTTACACCAAGTGGCGCTCGTTTCATGATATTTTTGTATCGCTCATTCATTGCAACACGTCTCTCAGAGGCATCCAGAAGCTCCACTACCTAAAATCAAGTCTTCAGGAGAAGCGGCGAGACTTCTACAACATTTGGCACTAGACGCAGGGAATTGTAAGAAGGCATGGGTACTTTTGAAGGCAAGGTACGACCACAAGCGTGTTCTAATGACCTCACAGCTGCAATCAAGCGACACAAACGAAGGAGACAGGGGAAGGTCTTAAATCCCTCATAGACATTTCTTTAGAGAGTATCTACGCACTCAAAAATCTTGAGATACCAGTGAATTCGTGGGACATCATCATCATTTATGTGATGGTACAAAAGCTGACGACCTCAATGCAACAACTATCGGAAGAAAAACTGGGCAACAGCAAGGTTCTTTCTACTTTGAAGGAAATCACTGGGTTACTAGAAATACGCTTTCGGACACTAGGGAGTTGTAGTACAAAAAGGGGCATCTGGGCCTATCGCCAAGCCATGTCCGAAATCACAACCAGCAGCTAAGGCATACTACACTGTAACAAATCTCAATCAATTCCAGTACAAGGTATGCAACAACGGGCAACACTCGTTAAGAAAATGTAAGCGATTTCTAGGCATGGACGTGACGACGAGGCAACAGACTGTTCGGCAAACAAAGGTCTGCCACAACTGCCACAACTGTCTAGCTTACAGCCATACTACCCAAAATTGTCCAAGTAATAAAAATCATTAATTCTGTCATCAACAGCACCACTCTTTACTACACATCATTTTTTCAAACTACAATACCACAGACGTTAAAAATGAATGAAAAGAAATCGTAGACACCCTAAGCAGCCAAGGTACGAAGTGGAACTTCATTCCCTTTGCTTTCCCACACTTCGGTGGACTATGGGAAGCAAGAGTTAAATCTGTTAAGCACCACTTAAAAAGGGTTTAAGGAGACCGGAATTTAACATTCGAAGAATTCACCACGCTTCTTACATAAATAGAAGCATGCCTGAATTCAAGGCCTCTGTGTCATCTCTCCGGCAACCCAGAAGACTTAGAGGTGATCACTCCCGCGCACGAAACATCGACAAAAAACATCAACACCATTGAGAGATGGAAGAGGGTTCAAGTTCTAACAGAAAGCTTCTGGAGGAAATAGAGCACTGAATATTTAACGCGTCTACAACAGCGCCTGAAATGGACGAAACTTGAAGAAGAACCCAAGATAGTCGATCTAGTTCTTGTTAAAGACGAACGGTTACCAGCGACACAGTGGATGCCCGAGCGAATAACTGAGTTGCATCCAGGAAACGATGGACACGTTCGAGTCGTCACACTGAAAACAAAAACATCTACACTGAAAAAGCTATGATGCCTACCAACGAGCAAAACCACGCAAGATTAGCAAATTATTTAAAGAAAACCACACAAGAACAGCAAATTATTTAAACATTTATAAATTAAAATAAGGTCAAGATTAAAATAAAACCAAAACACTCAAAGGTAAAACAAACAAACAAAAACTCTCATACAATAACACACAATAAATATCTCATGCCATCACGATAAAACTCAAAACATAAACAATAGCTACAAAATATCTCATCCCATAGTCCAAACACTCATCTTATTAATAAACCAAACATATACAGTCCATTAATAATTAAACAATCAAGCTAAAAATGTTTCAAACATTAAATAAATAAAGCTGTCAATTCAAAATTAAAATCAAGATACCGTATATCATACAATTTCCCTCGCACGCTACACACACAAACACACACACCATATATCAGACAATTAAAACACAATTCGTTCATCAAGAAAAGGTTAATATACTAGAAAAAATATAATAAATATATTAACTACAAGCATCACACATCCCACCCATAAAAATATATATTTCACACACAATAATTTTAGACCAAAAAAAAAATTAATAATAAATAAACGATTTTCTCAACACTCAAGCAAAACAAATGGCACCGGTAAAATGCGTAAATGCACAACACGTCACAGCAAATAAAATATAATAATATAATAAACAATATAATATTAAAACATCACTCACCTGAATTTTAAACACGAACATAAACGAATTACAATTATAAATTAAACAAATTCCCGCACTAAAAACTGAATCTAAACAAACAAACCACCACGGCTGCCATTATTATTTACGCACATATGATCAATGAATAGCCATCGCAATTCAATCACTCAATCTTCTTCAACTATGAAATTAAAGAAAGTAATGCAAAGAGGAGAACACTACACAATCGAGACTAATAGCAAAACATCAGCATACGCATTCAAGCATTTAAGTATAGGGGTTCTCTTTTCACGTTTGTGTCTCAAAGTGTTTTGTGTTGTCTGCAGTTTTTGCAAAATTTAATAATTTGGTTTCCTTTCATGTGAGCCTTCGATGAAGTTGTAACAGAAGGAGAAAAATCACGGCGGGAAGAATGTTGCTGATAAAGATTTAAATTAAATAATATGTCAAATGTAAGAGAGATAAACAACATAGAAAATTTGTATTAAATTTGTAGTTAACATAAATCTCTCATGAGTAAAATTGCATATGTCAAAAATTAACATAAAATTAAGACATTTTACACAAAATAAATAATAATTTTTTATAACGTTGAAGTGAACAGTTTTGTTTTATTTAAGTTATTGTAGAGAAACTACACAGTTATGCTACACAGTTTTTAGAACAGTAATTAACAAAATAGTTGTTACTGTACGATTCATTAAGTAATTACAACACGGTTAAACAAAATAACCAGCGCCGAACACTAGCAGACGCTCTCATACGTAAATCAAATGTTGTAATGTTTTCAGAAATGTGGTTAAACAATAAAGACGATATCAGCATAACAAGCTTTACTCCGTCAAGGAGTGGCAATATATCGTAATCAAGTTGATACTATAAATATCTTGACACCGAACATGGAAATAACTGCTAGTCAGTCTCAGTCATATACATCTACTGTGACACCAGTTGAGGATATTTGCATTGCGGAATGTCAAACGCAAAATAAAATAAAAATATCGTTTTTGCGGCTATCTACGAGTATATGTATAACATCGAAACAGAATCTCGACGATATAATATTTTTCATACACCGTTCTCTACTCATTTGCAGTCATACAGGTGCTGATGCTTTGGTAGAGGCGAACATAAAATTCCTATGATTCTCGGAGGAGAATTTAACGTAAATTCTTCATCAAATGATTCTTTGCCGCTAATTAACTTTCTTTGCAAAAAATTTGATCTGCACATGAATAACAATCCCAACGAATCAACAGCAAAATCGGGAACTGCAATTGTTGCAAAAGCAACATGGAAACATCCCGGCCTCAAGGCAGCGCAATGACTTTTCCGTCGGCAAAATACAATAGATGATCTCAAAATGCAACAAGCCGACGGCAAACCACAGCATCCCCGTGCCAAAATTGGGAGAACATAAAAAAACATAAAACCAGCACGCATTGAGTGGGAGTGACGAAGACAAAACTTTATATAAAAAAAATACTATGTTTGTTTTCATAAGCGCCTCCCACTGATCTACATTCTACGCAGTTTATGTTGGTGTGTGTGCATGTAGTCGTGGGTCACACATACACGGAGCGGGAGAGAAATCCTTCGCCGGCATAGACGGAAAATCGTTGGAGAGGTCAATGACCAGGACAACTAAGCCAACGGCCGAAACAGCTGGCCGTAGAGGTTTCGCAGCAAAAACAGCTGGACGAAAAGATTTCGATTGGGCGAACAACAACGAGTCGATTCATTTCCAATTTTCCCACCCACTTGGACAGTGATAATAAAGTCATCAGTTGAATTCGAAGAAGTTTTATTTTTCGTTTGCTTATCGTTTTGGGATAGTGCATTCTTTTTGTTAATTTCACCGCGAAATCAAATATATAAAAAATATCAGCTGCAAAAACAAGGCAGAGTTGTTTTTTTTAATTTGCTAAGTGTCCTAGCGCACAGAGTGGTCCTTCGAGCCTGATCCTTTATATCTTTTAAAGTTAAAGTGAATGCGTAAAGGCAATTAAGACAATTTAAAAAATACCGGCAAATCGTGCGTGAATTTCAAATCCTAAACGAGTCTCGTGCAGTGATTTCGAAGAAGCTGAGAAGAAGAATCTGGTGCAGCGAGGGAGCAACGCTTTCAATAGGTGTGTGGCAGTTTTTATAACTTTTCTTTTATATAATTTATATTGCATATAATAAACATTTCATATAACAAACATATCGTGTGTTGTGTAATCTATAAAAATCATAATGAGTAAGAGCAAAATAGGTAATCTAATAGACTCAATTGAGAATGTGTGCTTAGAATTATGTGGCGGCTTATTTAGAGTTAGCAGATCAACACAAATCCGTGCACATGTGTGAAGCTCATTTAAATTATATTGAAAAGTCTTTTGATGAAGCTCAAGCAATGCATCAAAAAATTGTCGCGGCTCCTACGGAAGAAGCAAAGATCAAGTACATAGGGGCTTTAACTTTCCTCCATCTTAAGGAATTGTACTACAAATACTCTTCCGAGTTGAAGGCACAATTACCGAATTGAAGCGTTCAAAATCAATCCCAAGTTAGTTTTGATAATTCCATCTTAGGATCAAAGGCTTCTTCAATAGAATTAAAGCTTCCGGCAATAAAAAATCCCTACATTTTCTGGCTCCTTTCAAATGTGGCCTGAATTTCGAAGCCTATTTCAAAGCCTTGTCAGTGAAAACTCGTCGATATCGGATGTGCAAAAGCTTCATTACTTGAAGGCCAATCTAAGTGGTGAAGCTGAACGTTTACTACGAAATACTGCGATCATAGAGGGTAATTTTGATTCGGCTTGGGCAACACTAGTTAAACGGTATCAAAACCTACGATTACTTAAAGACAACCAATTTAAGTTGCTTTTTGACCAGCCAAAACTATCGCAGGAATCATCAGGAGATCTGAAGTTGCTTCTAGATACTACCAACGAAGTGAAACAGAGAATCTGTTATAGAGAATACTTGGAGTTCCGGTTTCATCCTGGGAAGATGTTCTTATTTTCAACACTGTGCAAAAATTACCGCTTGTCACTAGAAGGCTGTGGGAATCAACCATTGCAGCTTACGTAGATTATCCAATATTTAACGTTCTTGAGGACTTCCTTCTTACGAGATCTAGAAAATTAGATATCCTAGGAGAATCCGCATTTCCTACAACTCACACTAAAGTATAAAGACCTGCGGTAAATGTCGTTCGTTCACATAATTCCACAGTTTCTAAACAATGTGTCAGGGTTCGCATTCAATCAGGAATTGTTTTAGGTTCAAGGCGTTGAGTCCGAAGAAGCGACAGGACATTGTTAAAAGGAACAATTTATGTAACATTTGTTTATCCAATGCACATTCAACGCAAAATTGTACAAGCATGTTCACGTGCTTCGTATGCAAACAAAAGTACCATTCGTTGCTGCATCTGAATGAAGCATCGAATGCGATGCCTCATGGAGCTAGTCTGCTAACTGCTCAACAAAGGCTTCGCTTCCGTTCAGACATCACAGTCAGTAAAGTCGGGGCATCCAACCTCCTCTAATAGAATTGCCTCAGCACACAACACGTACATAGCCGAAAACAACAGAATACAAACTGTTCTTCTGGCTACTGCGCTCATTAAGGTGGTCACATCCTCTGGCCAACCAGTGCTACTGCGAGCACTACTGGATCCTGGATCGGAGGCTTCCTTCATTTCTGAGTCTGCAGCGCAACGCTTAAATCTCCGTAAAGAAAAAAACCACGTCAGTATATTAGGTGTTGGAGAAACCTACACCGGCGTCTCTAAACACAAGGTAACACTGACGATATTCTCAAACGTCAATGACCAATTCAGCTTACAGCTAAATGCGCTAGTTTTATCTAAGCTTATAGCTATTCTTCCGACGCACAACATTCGCTGCGTCACGTGAAGCCACCTTCAAAATATTCAGCTCGCCGATCCGACATTTAATAAGTCAGGCAAAATAGACGTTTTACTCGGCAGCGATGTATATTCATTTATTATTCAGGAAGGCATTGTGAAAGGCGATCCAGGCAACCCCATGGCTCAAATGACTGAGCTTGGTTGGGTGCTCTCCGGTTGCATCTCGCCTAACAACCAAACGGCGATCACATCGCTTCACACAACAACCGAAGGTTGTGAACACGACCTTCAAAAGATGCTTTTTAAGTTCTGGGAACTTGAAGAGATAGCAAGGAAAAAAATGATATCGGCAGATGAAGAGAAGTGTGAACTACACTTTTGCCGAACACACCAGACGCAAAGCGGTCAACGAAGCGAAAAATATTGTCTGACATTGCTAGCCTTTACGACCCAATGGGATGGATTTCTCCTTGCGTCATCGTCGCGAAAATCCTAATGCAAGATATATGGAAACAAGGCCATACGTGGGGTGCCGAGCTCCCATCTACAATATGTTCTACGTGGCATAATTTGAAAATGCAACTTAACTCCGTTAGAAAAAACAGTTGACTCTCAACTGCAAATCCATGGATTCTGTGATGCCTCCGAAAAGGCATACGCAGCAGTGGTGAATTTAAGAGCAGTACACACCATAAAAACTGTGGATCTCCAAAATGCCAAACTTTTTGCGTGGTGTGATTCGGAAATCACACTAGCATGGATAAAGTCGGCACCATACATACGCACCACATTTGTCGCAAACCTAGTGGCAGAAATTCAAGAGCTCACAGATCCCAACAGCTGGAGCCATATTCCCTCTAAGGACAATCCAGCAGACATGGCATCACGGGGGCTTTCTGTAAAAGAGCTTCTAAGCAGCCAAAAATGGTGGCGTGGTCCTGATTTTTTTCAATTTTTCGACGACAAACGGCATGCACCATATACAGGTCAAACAACTGTGTACCCCATACAAACTATTTTTCAGCTCTGCTCTCATTTCACCGCGTTTTCACACAACGACCTTCTTGCTAGGTACTCTACTTTACAGCGTTTACTTCGATCTACAGCGTACTGCATTCGCTTCATCAACAATGCTCGAAAAACCTCAAAGCGTTTGTCCGGACAGCTTTCATTCGACGAAATCTCAAGCTCGAACACAATTGATCACCATCGTTCAGAAGGAAGTCTTCCCCGAAGAGATGTCCAAAATACGCAGCAGCGAAAAGGTGCACAAGGGAAGCAAATTGGCAAGGCTTTCGCCATTCATTGATCAAACAGGAATATTACGGGTTGTAGGCCGACTAGACAATGCTGACTTACTTGCACTTACCATATGCACAACGCCATCCAATTAGTTTTCCATCACAAAATATCCTCACTAAGCTCATAGTTCATGATGCTCATGTCAAAACGCTGCATGGCGGTCAACAACTTATGATGTCATCACTACGAGCCGAGTATTGCAAATTGCAGCTCAAATCAAATGTAAAGCATTGTATCCGTAAATGCATTAAATGTTTCAGATTTAAAGCAAAGGTTATGCAACAAAAAATGGGTGATTTGCTGCGCCGAGAGTCAATCAGGCTTGTCCGTTTGAAACGTGTGGAGTGGATTATGCAGGCTCTGTACAACTCAAGGCATGGAAAGGTCGGTGCAGAAAGTTCACCAAGGCGTACATCGCAATCTTTGTTTGTTTCTCCACAAAAGCGGTTCATTTAGAGCGTGTGAGCGACTACACAACTTCAGCTTTTCTCGCAGTATTCAAACGTTTCACTGCGCGCCGTGGGATATGCAGGAACATTTACAATGATTGTGGAACCAACTTCTAAGGAGCAACAAGAAGCCTGACACGGAAAGATTACAAACGTCGAAGCAATGGTCTAAAGAAATAGTTACGCAACTACAACAAAATGGCACTTCCTGGCGTTTCAACCCTCTGTCTACCCGCACTTTGGCGGGCTGTGGGAAGCAGGTGTGAAGTCCATGAAATTTCACTTAAAGCGAATCATCGGTCACTACAGCCTTACATTTGAGGAATACGCAACGGTCTTAACATAAGTCGAGGCCTGTCTTAACTCGCAACCCCTCAGCCCATTAAGCGAAGATCCTGAGGATTTGTCTTTCCTGACACCAGGACACTTTCTCATAGGGACCTTGTTGCGTGCAAATCACGCCGTAAAAAATCCTCCACTCCCTTTTCTATCTGTTGTCTGTTAACCTCTGCATTTCTCCTCCCCCTTCTTGTGCTGTCCCTTCTTTTCTTTCTTCCCGTCATGCTCTGGATGCCACGGTACAGGTGGGATTCACTGGATCCTCTGAATTCAGTTCCCTCCCCCGGCCTACCGCTCCAGAGATGACCACATATATACCCCTGATAGAGCCAGGCGCACGGCCTGGAGACTCTAGCGGACGGACTAGATGTCCCGAGATGTCAACCCCATCAACAATGGCCGCGAGCCCACCATATCCGATATTGTTTCCCCCAGTACAATAAATTTGTATAACCCCCTACCCACACAAAAGTTAACAATTTTAAAGGAAAGCCCATAATTCCCAGCGGTCGCTCTACTGCTCCATATGTCTGCAAGAAGGTGTTGGAGCTTTGGATGTGATTCCTTTTGCTCTAACAGCTGAACTGACGGAACCCCATGTGTGTGTGTGTGGACGAATGGCGGCGATAGCCAAAAAGCGTGGTAAGCTCATTCGATAGCTTGTCGTCTTGTTGGCCAGAGCCTCAAAAAAAAAAAAACAGAGAAGAGAAGAAAAAAAACAAAGAAGAGAAAAAAACCAACGACAAAGAGACCAAAAAAAAGCGAAAAAGAAAACGATAAAAATAACGAGAACGAGAACAGGGACAACAAAATTTAAACAACCGAGGACGAGAAACACGCCAAGTGACAAAGGAAAGGAAATTACAACACACAACGGACACGACCAGATAGACGGTCTACCCTCCTCCACCAGCAGAGACCCAGCTAGGGAGCGACCCCGCATAGGCAGGAAACCCATAAAACAGCTAAGAACCCTTTTCAAATAACATATATTTGTACAGTAAAACTGCATCCGTAAGCCATTGAATTGAAATTAATTTAAATTTTTTTAAAAACTTTGTTTTGGTAAAAACTCGGCATATCCTGTAATCCCCCTCAAAAGAAACGAAAAGAAATCAAATAGACCATCATAAATTCCCCGTCAGGGAAAAGATAATTCGTGCGTTTTTTTCACCTGTTTTCCCAATTTTTCCTTAAAAATTGGGTGGCGCCTACCTATTGTGTTTGTTTTCAGCTTTTGTGTCGGTCGATCATCCCGAACCCCCCCCCCCCCCCCCCCTTGCTGAGCAGCCGGTGTGTGCAGCTAACCAACAGCTGCTTGTTGCAATTCCGGGTTTTTGCGATTCCCTTTTGGGCTGCACATTCGTGTAGTCCTTTCCATTCGCTCACCATTCGTCTGTGTGGTTGCGGTTCGTTCCTCTCCATCGTTTTTTTAAGTTTTCTGTTTTGCCGGCAGCCCGGCATTTGCCACTTTAATAAATTTAATTTTCTTTCTCCCCTTTCTTTCTTTCAACCTCTTTACATACAGCACCGGAAAAGGACCTAGCAAACACCTCGACAAATCACATAGATCGTTGGCATCTTAAGCAGAAAATCCACCAAGATTTTTGGAACAAGTGGAAATCCGAATACCTTGCTCGACTCCAACATCGGCCAAAATGGCTTACATCAAATCTGCAGATCAAGGTGGGTTGCTTGGTTCTCTTGCCGGACGAACAATACTTGCCGGATGAATTTACAATACTTTTTCAACATTTATCAAACTATAATTAATTAAATATTTAACTTATATGAATTTAATGAAATTTTCCTCATTTAAAATTATAACCTACCATTGCCACACACCATTCACCACACATACGTTTTTCCCTTTTCATGCACCTACCCATCAACACTTCGAGGAGCTTACGACCTGCAGAATTCATCATTCATCACGCAACATACCTCAGTGGCCCGGTAGGATGTTGCAAAAGCAACATGGAAACATCCCGGCCTCAAGGCAGCGCAATGCCTTTTCCGTCGCCAAAATGCAATAGATGATCTCAAATTGCAACAAGCCGACGGCAAACCACCACAGCATCCCCGTGCCAAAATTGGGAGAACATAAAAAACATAAAACCAGCACGCATTCAGTGGGAGTGACGAAGACAAAACTTTATATAAAAAAAATACTATTTTTGTTTTCATAAGCGCCTCCTACTGATCTACATTCTACGCAGTTTATGTTGGTGTGTGTGCATTCTGCCGTGGGCCACACATACACGGAGCGGGAGAGAACTCCGGCATTGACGATTATCGTAAACTTAACGATAACACGATTGACGATAAATTTCCTCTTCCGAACATCGATGAGCTGTTCGATAAATTGGGCAGGTGTCAGTATTTCACCACAATTGATTTGGCGAAAGGATTTCATCAGATTGAAGTCCATCCTGATGACAGTTGTAAGACGGCTTTCTCAACTGCAAATGGCCATTACGAGTTTACTCGTATGCCATTTGGCCTGAAGAATTCTCCTTCAACCATTCAGGGTCTTATGAACTTTGTGCTAAATGATTTCATTAACAAAATATGTGTTGTATACCCGGACGATATTTTAATTTTTTCTACCTCGTTAGAAGAGCATATATGCGCAATAAAAAAACGAATTTAAAATTACAAATAACTAAATGTAATTTCGCTGAAAAGTCGCCTAAGTTTTTGGGTCATTTGATCACAGTAGGAGGCATCAAACCTGACCCACTCAAAACAGTGGCCATTCAAAAAATTCCACTTCCAGAAATTAAGTCATGTATTACCGGGTATTATCGTAAATTTATGAAGGATTACGCTAAACTTGCACACCCAATGATAAAACACTTAAAGAAAAATGCAAAAATAACGATGAAAAATTACAATGAATATGTCGAAGCATTCAACAAACTCAAATCTTTACTTATCTCAGAACCAATTCTTCAAAATCCTGATTTCACTAAATTATTCACCTTAACGGCCAATGCTTCAAACTTTGCGTTAGGCGCTGTTTTAAGCCAAAATTCTCGACCAGTTTGTTACGCGTCACGCACACATAATGATCACGAAATTCGGTATTCAACAATAGAAAAAGAACTTTTGGCAATTGTTTGGTCCGTATAGCATTTTCATATGTATCTGTATGGTAGAAAACTTGTTATTCAAACAGACCACAAACCACTCATTTGGCTCAATAGTTTAAAATTCCGGAACATGAAATTACAACGCTGTAAAATGCAGCTCAACGAGTATGATTTTGATATAAATTATATAAAAGGCAAAGATAATTATGTATCCGATGGACTGAGTCGACTTTTTTGCAGTGACACACCACATAATATTACAAACCAAAAAGAAAACGAACAAAACGACTTGACAAATTTCGAATTAAATAATAACGAACGCCTAAGTGGCAATGATAATGATATCATGTCCACCGACGCAACAATCCATAGTGCAGTGGAAGATGATTTGCACTATATATGTACATATCACAGAAAAATCGATCAACATTTACAAAAACCAAATATTTTTAGAAATTGGCACAAAGGAAGAACTTTTTACAAAGATTATCAACAAAAAATGCAAAAGCTTTATCTACGTGACAGAAAGTAGCGATTTGTTAGAGATAATGAAACGATTCATTATTGATAAAGGTTTGATGTGTGTATACTGTGAAAACACAAAGTTGTTTCTTAAATTTCAGAATAATTATGTAAAATATTTTGCGAATAATAATAATTTAAAACTACTTAGATCTTGTAAAAAGTTGATAGATATAACTGACAAAGATGAAATGTTACAAATTATAAAGAACGAGCACTTAAAAAAAAATCACAGACGGATCTCTGAAGTTTTCAACGAATTAAAACTACTCTACTACTACCCTAACATGCTTAAACTAACTTATAAATTTATCAATAATTGTGATTTGTGTAACATAGGAAAATATGATAGACACCCTCCAAATTTTCTATTTGAACTTACAGAATAACCTACAAGATTTAATGACATTGTGCACATGGACATTTGACATCCTCGCAGAAGATAGACAAATTTTCGAAACATGCTACGATACATAAACTTGGTGACAGAACTTGGGTATCTATCCCCAAAGCTTTAAAAGAGCGATTGATTTATCTAGGCAGAATGAAAAAACTGATTTCCGATGGTGAAACATATATTATCCACAATGTTGTAGAACAATTTTTGAAAGACAATGGCATAACATTTCATCAGACAACACAGGAAATTCTGATATTGAGAGGCTTCATGGAACTCTTAACGAACACTTGAGACTAATTAATGCAAGCAGAGACAAAGCTGATTTAGATAACATAGACGAACAAATTTTTAGTGTTATATTGATTTACAATGCGACAATGCATTCAACAACCAGATTACGGCCAATTGATTTTATAAACAAAAACATAAATAAGGGCGATATAGAAAAACTAGCACATAAGTTTCAAATACAAAAAATTGAAAGAATAGATAGATTAAATAAAAATAAAAATAACACTTATAGTTTATGTAAGGATATTGTAGTAAACAGAGATATTTCAAAGTGTAAGCCTAAATACAAAAGATTAGCAGAATATAAATTACATGGAAATTATATCACAGATACAAGCAATCAAAGATTTACCAAATACTGTAAAAGACAAAGAAAAAGAAAATTTAAACACCAACAAAAATAATAACAGAATAATATACGATATACATACAACTTGAAGGTATTTGCCACTTCAACGTTAACAAAAAAAAATGTATTTAAGTTATTTATGTTAATATTTTGTCTATATACCTTTCACTAGCCTGTAATAAATTTAAATCTTCATGCCGAATATATACGTATATATCATTTTTAAGTATGTAAGTTATGCTCCTCCTTTTTATTTTATATATTAATAATATTTTATATAATCCAATATATTTTTGGTGGACCAAAAACTTAAGGGTGGGAGGTGTCATATTGTCTTTCGTGAGAAGACAAAGATCAGAGACATGTTTGTTTAGCTTCCGGTATTAAGTCAGTCTTGTGTATGAATTCAACTATGAATTCAGTGCTTCAACGTAATTCGGTCTCTTTTTTTTACTTTTTTCCTGGTTATTGTTGCACATAAGGAAGTGCAACATCACTATATCAATATTTCATTCATAGATTTTTATGGTACAATTTCCCTCAAAATTTCTTCATGATCAGCACAAGGACTTTTCATATTTTTCTTAAACCCCAACCTGTCACGCAGTGAGCAAATATAGGGTTTTCCAATAAGGACTTGACAAGTTTTTTTATAAATAAAACTCAAACCATTTGAGATATTTCAAAAAATTTATTATCGGCTTGAAGTACAATCAAAACATTTATGAATGGAACTCGACTTCGTTCATGTGGTCACCGCAGGCGCGTTTGCAGTGGTCGATTCGTTGGACCCAATTTTCAACGACTCGGCCACACATTTCGGCCGAAACGGCCGCTCTTTCGCGTTCAATGTTGGCTCTGAGCTCTCCCAAAGTTGTCGGCGTGTTGGCATAAACCAATGACTTAACGTAAAATAGTCAAGCGGCGTTGAATCGCACGAACGAGGCGGCCAATCGACTGGCCCATTTCTTGAGATAACACACTACTTACTCTTCAATAAATCGATTGTAGCGTGTGCTGTGTGGCTTGTGACATCATCCTGTTGAAACCACATGTCGTTCAAGTCCATATCTTCCAATTCGGGTCAAAAATAATCTGTGATCATGGCGCGATAACGCTGACCATTCACAGTAACGTGGCGATCGTTATCGTCGACGAAAAAAGATGGCCCAATAACGCCGCCGGCATGCAAACCGCACCAAACAGTTATTTTTTGTGGATGAAGTGGTGATTCATGAAGCACATGTGGATTTTCACCCGACCAATAACGCATACTTTGCTTATTGACGAACTCATTGAGCCAAAAATGAGCTTCGTCACTGAAGATGATTTTGCGATTTTCATCACCTTGGCGCATCTTCTCCAGAACTCAATCGGAGAACGTACGTCGCTTCAAATGGTTCATCGGCTTCAATTCTTGAGTCAACTTGATCTTGTATGGGTGTAAACCAAGATCCCTACGCAAAATATGACATAATGTGGTCTGAGCGATTCCCAAATCTTGAGAACGCCGTGGAATTGACTGATTTGGATCGTTTGCTACCGAAGCCTGAACGGCAGCGACATTTTCGACACTTCGACCAACCCGTTGTCTCACTGACATGGCAACATCACACAACGAATATGTAGACTCACATTTTTGCACTAAAGTTGTTATTGCCTGTCTACTAGGGCGATAATTACGACCGAAAATTGGAGTTAATGCTCTTAAAGTTGCAGTCCCCGACCCCAAATTTCGGTAGAAAATTTTTATAATTTGCAGACGTTGGTCGTTCGTGTACTTTACCATGATGAAAATGTTGAGTTTACTGAATAAATTGACAATGATAGTTTGATAATTAGTGAAAGAGTGCGTTCACAAATTAAATTCAAAGTTGTCAAGTCCCTATTGGAAAACCCTTTACAACCAAAGGAGTTGTCTGCAAATTTGGTTTTTAATTCATGACGACCGTATTCACTATAAGGCACACACGAATAAACAATCTGAATATCATTCGCACTACCATCAACTATCAATGACTTTGCACTATTAATGGTGTTGGCCGTAGGATTTTGATGAGTCAACCCAAAGTGAGATGTTTTACGATTTACAACACAATTGCCATTATAGCTCACAATGTTTGAAGATCCAAAAGTGGATAGTGGTACCATAACATGATCATATAGTAGTTCTCGCGTTCCGCATTGTCGACTATGAGCAGTTGATGTTGCTACGTTGATTGCTTCTTGAGATACTTCTTCAAGCAAAACTATGTCCTTGACATGTGATTGAGCTGTATCGATCTTGAGTTGAGGATAAACCAACACCCGTACGTTGACGAAGCGCAAGATCTGCCGAAAACATCTCCGCTGTCCGTGAGAGTGTACAGAAGAATCCGAGGCTGTCGATCTCGCTTCGCTCACAAGAGCTCAGCCTTTCCCAGACCACAACTTGTCGAATTTTGCGTCGTGACTTGGGCCTGCACAGGTAAAAAATTCAACTGACCCAGGAGCTGAAGGTAAACGACCATAGACAATGACGTGTGTTCGCTTAATGGGCTCTGGAGCAGTTGGAAATGAAAATAATTATCATCGAAAAATCATCTTCAGCGATGAGGCCCATTTATGGATGAATGTGTACGTCAAAAAACAAAATTGCCGAATTTGGGACGATACGAATCCACATGAGATCCAAGAGCGTCCAATGCATCCCGGGAATGTCATTGTTTGGTGTAGATTTTGGGCTGGAATCATTATTGATTCCCAACTTTTTTTGGCCTGAATTCGATGAGATGTACACCAACGACAGCTCACGCCACATTGCAAATTCCACACTAGCGATTCGAGGGCATGGTCATTTCACGTGGAGGTGATGTGAGCTGGCCACCGAGTTCTCTGAAGTCGCAGGTCTATGCAAATAAGCCACAAACCACAGTGGCCCTCAAAGCCAAAATAAC